>CM039316.1:190531873-190766873 GCA_022316695.1 Camellia oleifera
ACCTAATGCATACAACCACAATTGATAGTTACTATAATCGAATCAAACAGTTCTCCAGAAACAAGTGCACGAGAATTAATGCAAGGAACTCTATTTGGCAGAGTTAAACTTACAGAACTGAGATAAAGAACTTGATATTATACTGGTTGAATTTTTTTTGGTAACCATAGCAATTTACCATTTTTTTGTTTTCAAACAGGAAACATGTCTATTTTTATTTTGTTCAAAACAAAAACAAAAAAACATGGCTGATGCATAGGGAGTTGCCACAAGTGGTAAGTGACAGTTGCGGGTGGTCAGAAGTTGTAGCCACTAGGAGGGAGTTGGTCGGAGGTGGTGGCCGGCAGGAAAGAGTGGGGGAGGGAGCAGGGAAGAGAGAATACAAACTTGTTTTTAAAACAAGTTGAAAATTATTTACATATTTTGGAAATGAAAAACATTTGTCAAAGACGTTTTTGATTGGAGTTTACATATTTTTTGAAAACAAAAACAAAAGGGCATGTTTAGTAACGTTTATGTTTACAATTTTTCATTTATATTTATAAAAATTTTAAAAACTGTAAACAAAAACTCATTTGGTATCTATTTTGGTTTCTAAAATTTGTAAACATTTTACAAATTTTACTAAATTTTTGTAACAATAAAAAAGTTAGTTTCACTTGTTTTTTTTTTTAAAAAAAAAAAAAACAAAACAAAAGCTTTCATTCTCCCACCTCCTCAGACCACCATCCACTACTCATAACCACTATTGGGCACCCCCACCTCCGGCCACCATTGCCGCTGACCTCTTATGATTATCAGCACCAGCCACCACCTTTGATGGCTGATGACAGAGCTGCAAATGAATAGAGCCGTTTGTGAACAGGCTTGAGCTCGGCTCGGTAGAAGCTCGTTCGAACTCGGTTTGTTAATTTTTTTTTGCATTCGAGCTTGAGCTCGAGCTTGTTAAATTTTTAATAAACAAGCCCAAACATTCCAAAGCTCGGCTCGTAAGCTCGGCTCGTTAGCTGACTCGTTTAATATTTATTATTTATATATTAAATAATATAAAAATATGTATAAAAAATAAGAGAAATATGCTATTTATATATTTAAAAAATATAAATGTAAATAATAGTTAACTATAAATAGTACATTTATATAATAGTGGTAGTAGATATTATTATTTCAGTAAAATATGGACTTTTTTTTAGTATGTTTATTTATATTGTATATATAATTATATAATCAAAGTTTTAATTGTTACTTTAATCTCACATGCAAGTATGAATTTATAAATTTTTTGACTCGTTAAGGCTGGTGAACAGGCTCGAGCTCGAGCTGAGCCTAAGCCAACTCGGCTCGAGCTCGGTTTGTTAAATTTTTATTCAGCTCGAGCTTGAACTCGTTAAAATCTTAATAAACAAACCCAAACATACTAAAGCTCGACTCGGCTTGGCTTGGCTCGTTTGCAGCCCTAACTGATGACCATCTTCGACCTTCAACAACTACCTTCAGCCACCACCTCATGTGGCTGTAACCACCTCCAACCACCACTAACCATCTCCAGTGGCCAACCACAACCTTTGATCACCACCTCTGCATGACCAGCAACTACATCCATCCAGCCACCATCTGCAACCCTCGACAACCACCTTCAGCCACCACCACATGTGTACCAAACATGTTTTTTGTTTTTTTTTTTTTTACAAAAAATAAATATGAACACATTTAATGTTATTTGTAAACAAAAAGCAATAAACTGTAACCAAACAACACCTAAGCATAAACATTGCCAATCATACCTTTAGGTAACTTTTGAAAACTATAGGAAGCTAAAAAAAAATTAAATTCAAAGAAACAACGATATTTCAAAATTGGCATAGTTTCAAAGAAAAGCTTATAGCAACCATATATAATCACTAGCAGTTGGAACACGCGATGCGTGTGCAATTTGAAATAAGTAAAAATAAAACAAAATATTCACTATATATTGTGTGCCACTCAAGTGATGAGAGTCTTCTTCATTAGACCTAAGGTCCAAGGTTTGAGTCCCACACTCCTCCCATCTATCTAATTTTTTTGTTTCAAATAGAAAAATAGATACTTGGCAACATAAGGAGAGAAGGCTCAAAGCCGGCTCAAGGGGGTTGCGAATGAAGCACTTGCTTTAGGCCTCGATATAACAAAAGGCTTCATTTTGAATTGAAATCTTATAGGTAAAACAAAAAATAAAAAAAATAAAAAAAGAATACAGAATGTCAGTAGCTTTTCCAAACTAAAAAAAGATTGTCACGTTTTCTATCAACTTCATACATTGGCTTTACACCCATGTGAGACCACATTCATATGTGTAATTGGTAAAAAAAAATAGTGATTTAGTAGAGATCCCTATCATTTGTGTACTAGCAAAAGTCTATTTTCCACTCTCTCACTCATAAATTAAGAAAATAAAATTTAGTTAAAATCAAATATTCTTATGAACAATTTCATTCAGTAGATATTAATTTCACTAAATATATCTTGCAAGGAAAAATTTTAATTTTTTTATACACTTGACATTTTTAACTAAAAATAAAATTTATTGAAAAGACACATGAAAAAGGTTGAGGTCTTCATTAGGATTTCTCCATCACAAGGGGCTTTTATGAAGGTAGGCAAATTTTAGATGTGGTTTTGGTGGCAAATGAGGTGGTGGAGGAATATAGGAGTTTAGGGAAGGCGGGGATTGTCTTTAAGATAAATTTTGAGAAAGCTTATGATCACATGGATTGGCAGTTTTTGGATTTTGTAATGGAAATGGAAGGTTATGGTGAGAGATGGAAAATCATGAATTAGGGGGTGTTTAGCAACTTGTAACATGTCGATGATAGTCAATGGTAAGCCAGGGGAGAGCTTCAAGGCTTCGCAAGGACTTAGTGTCATAGATTGACAAATTTTGATGTTGTCCGTCACTAGAAAGCTCTGGGAGATTGTGGAGATTGCTGGAAGCTTCTAGAACTCCCTAGAGTTCTATAGATAGTTGTAGATATTTGTACATCCTTCTAGATATATACATTCTAGAATGATTCTAGAATAGTCTATAAGATGGAGTTGGAGGAAGTGTCTAGAACACTCTCCATCATTGTAGTTTTAGAATATTCTATAACAACTCTCATCTTGTCTTAGTCATATTCATGAACATTTATATGATTTTGCCTTGTTAAGTTTGTACATGCAGACTTAGACTTGTTTGCCTAGGTAAAGGTCCTTGCCTTGTCTTGATGCTATCATGTTTTGCCTAAGTGTTATATGCATGCTTTGTTCCTTGCTTGGTGTGTTAAGCCTAGGTCATTTATCCTTGTTGTCTTAAGCCTAGGTCACACCTTTGAACCTCTTACGCCTAGGCCGTTGAGCGCCAACACCTAGGACCATCCCGGAACCACCTTGGTTGACCTCCACCATCACCTAGGTATATTGGCCGAGGTGTGCATCACCTAGGCCGAGGTGTGTATCATCTAGGCCGAGATGTTAATCATCTAGGCGTCCTAGATCCTTAATCCTTGATCCTTGAACCTAGCAACCTTTTATTCCGGGACTGGTATGACCTAGGCCGAGGTGTGGCACACCTATGTCAAGTGTTATCCTTCTTAACCGAGATCATTGAAACCTTCTTGTCCGAAGCCTATGTCTTGATCCGAGATCCTGGCCATGTCAGAACGCCCTTGTCACCTCACTTGTTGTACACACTTTGTCATACTCTTGTCTTGTCATTCTGGCACCTTTTCGAGGAGATCCAACCAGACGTTGCCACGTGTCCCAGCAGAGGGTTAAGTCAGCTGACAGTAGAGAAAACATATCATTACCATATCTTTGCCCTAGAAGAGAAAGAAGCTCTAGGAAACAGGAAGAAGGAGTTCTTAGAGTGAGAACTAGATTTCCAAGCTTGATCCTTAGAGTTTGAACCGTTTGATCCGTGTTTTGAGGTTAGATTCTTGATCTACTCTTGTTGTTCTTTACATTGATATGATCACATTGCATGATCTAGCATGATTCATGAGCCATGCATTGATTTAAAGTTTGGTTTTAGAAAGACAAAATGATGTTCTTGTGTTCTTCAAGAAAAGCTTTGTTTTGATCCGAAAGTTTGTAACAAGTTCTATGTTTTTGTGTTTGTTTTCATGAAATCTTCAAGTATGGATACCCAAGTCCATGTTTTTGAACTCATAACATGGAATCTCAGATTTTGAATAAGAAGTTATGATTTTAGCATTCATGTTCTTCATGTTCTTCATGTTTATGTTCTTCAAGAGGAAACCCAGATTTTCAGACTTTATTTGGCTAAGTGTGGTCACTGAGACCCACTCTTGCCTAGAACTCACACCTAGGCTAAGCATTGTATCTCACCTTGGCCTACCTTGCATGATCACTTGCACCTTAGCCTATCTTGCATGCACACCTAGGCCGACCACTACACACCTAGGCCGACCATGGTACACCCTTTCCAGTACCTTGTAACATCTCAGCAGGCAGCCGCACACTTAGGCCTAGGAGACCACACCTCGGCCAAGACTTTCTGAGTTCACCCAGCTAGGCCATTTTGGCCTAGATCATCTCTGTGCATCCATTCCGAGACCTGGTTGGTACCCAGCATGTTTTCCCTAGAAGAAAAACAGTGTTTTGACTCCCAACACGTGTTTGTTTTGTCTTGACTTGGTTTTGGAAAGAAATGCCGGGATCATTTTCATTCATGTAAAGCTTGTTTTAAGAATGCATTGCACAACCATCTTTGAGCATTCCTTCTTGTCTTCTTAAAATGCATTCAGTGGACTTTGCCATGTATTTGTAGGTCTTGGATTTTTGCCATAATCCCTACATCCGAAGAACTATTGTGAGTGGTATTTTTCATAAAGCTATGTTATAAAGTTTTGATAAAGCTTTGCTTCGTTTTGGAAAAGTATTTGATCAAGTATGAATGATTATCCTTTAGTTTTTGTATCAAGTATTATGTTTGTTTTGATGACATTCTTGGAAAGTCTTTAGTGCTAGGGGACTATAATGCAACCAGTACCCTTGTTTGAGATATCTCCCTTGCCACCGACAGTCTTGTACGGGTGGGTTTGTCTAATCGATTCCGGGTCGATTATTCCTTTGTTTTGTCAGGAATGTCATCCCTTGTATTATGTTGATGCTAGTAAGCATTCCTTAAAGTTTTGAAAGACTTTGATAGATGAACTTGGTTGATCCCTTGATTTTGTACAAGCTATGATATGTATCGTTTTGATAAAGATCTCGGATATCATTCATTCAAACCTTTATTACTTATATCATTCACTAAGTATCCAAGTTCACCCTCTCCTTTATATATATGTAGGTGATGAGCAAAAAGGCGACGTCGCCTAAGTTTTGTTTGCAGCTTGTTTTGGATTCTCGCTTTGCTAACATCTTGAAGATTATGCTTCTTAGCTTTGATTTATGTCTTTTGCATATTTCGGCTTGAGAAGCCTTTTGATCAAGATGTAATATTTAGTTTTAATTCATTTGTATGCAAGATGTAAAACCATGTTAAGATGTATGACATTTCATTTGATCTATGCACAGCTCTTATGGACTACTTAGATTTAAATTTGCTTCCGCACATGTAAGTCCCATATGTATACTCTGATTGTGTGAATCTTTGTAAGTTGGCCTTGGTAATCTCCGATTACTGGCCATCGTGGCATCATTCTATTAGGGGCAGAATGGGGTCGTGACATATTCTTTGTAGCCTATAACAAGGGGAGGGCCTCATTTGTCCAAACAATCCAAAGCAATACAAAGTAAGCATTCTCCAAGAGCTTCTCTTTCTAGAATAGTTTCTCTCTCTAGAAATCTTCAAGTAGGTGTGAATCTCTCCTAGCTCTCTTCCACGAAGGCTTACTTAGGTGCACAAACTACGCGGGTGTCAAGCATCTAAGGTCGCACGGTTGGCTTGAAAAAACCAAGGCTGTGACAGTTAGTATCAGAGCCAAGTTACGAAGACGTTGTGACTAAAGAAGGAAGAGCACCATATCGGAAGTAATCCACACCGACGAGAACCGTGGAAGGAAGATTGATGCTAATTTGGGCAAGAAGGCCAAAGATAAGTCACACGACATTGTGAGTGCCAGGGAGACCCGAGTAGTCAAGGTGGAAGTGGCTGTGGCTGTGGCCGATGTCAAAGAACGCCTAGATCGGTTGGAACAAGGGATGGAGCAACATGACGGCAATGTGAAAAGCCAAGTCGAGAAATGCTCGAGTCCGTGCAGGACACCATTCGGACCAACTCTGAGACCCGAAAGCAAGAAAGCCATGACTTCCAAGAACGGATCTTGAAGGTGTAGACACCTCATTTTTGACCGTCCTCAAGACTTGGACGTCACCGTTGGAACACTCGGTGATTATCCATGTTTGTGTTCGTTTGGAGTTCCCGGAGTTCTCGGCTGCGCGCGCCCTGCCTCAGGACCTCCGAACTCGACCGTTTGTGTTTGGTTTTGCACCAAACACTTGTGTTTTTCCTTGGGAGGGCAGGGGATGCCTTTTAAGGCATCCCTACACACCACCAGCTGGGACTGGAGGCCATCGGCTGGCTTCTTTGTCCATCGGCACTTTATTGTGCCGGCCGGCACTATTTTGTGCCGACCGGCACTAAATTTTGACATTTGGTACTCTTTGCCGGCCGAGCCCTGTACAGTTGCTTTATGAGATATTTTCTCACAGCTGTAAAGTTTGTTGCTCTCCTCCATACACGTGTATGGAGGGATGAGGCTTTGGTTTGCTTAGCTTGTAAGCATTCTTTGCCTATAAGAGAGGGGCTTCTCCTCTTGGTTTAGGGTTAGAGTTTTTTTTGAGACAAAAACCAGAGCTCATATACATATATTCCTGCCATATATCTATATCTCCATCTCTCTCCTCTTGTGTGTGTGTTTTTAGGCCCAAGTAGTGTGTTTTACCTCACTTTTGCACCATTACACACACTATTACACCTAGCTCCGAGATTAGGAGACTTGGAGGTTTGTTTTGAGTGATTTTGGACTGGTTTTGATCACTTGAGGAGGGCTGGACCACCTGTTCTTCATTGGATCTTCAAGGGTGAGCTTTTCACTTTAGTTTCCCCATTTTTGCAACCTCTTTTTACCCTCTTTGCTTTGAGTTTTTGAGTTTGTGTTTAACATAAAAAAATCTTGTTTTTACTTGTTCTTGAACCTTCATTAAGGACTTTTTATGGTTTGAGCAAAGGCTCACCCTTCTAGGCCTTGTTTGGCCATTTTGGTGCCTTATTGATATAGTCTTGTTTACTTGTTGTTCTTGAACTTCTCACTACTGAAAACCAGTGGGTTTTCAGTGGTGAGGGGGGTGTTTTGAAGTCATATATAGGGGAGGGACACCCCTCTCCCCTTGGCTCTTTGTTTGCCTTTGTTTTAGGCCCAAAGGATAGCATGTTTGTATAGTTGTTTTGAGCCTCATTTCAGAGCATATTTGTGGTTCATTTGACATGTTGTGCCTCTGTTTTAGGTTGGTTTCATAGTCCTTAACATGTCTCTTATGTTTGTTTTGAAATGCTTTCTTATGCCTAGAAGATGCCATGCTTTGAGGTCATGTTTCCTTGCATGTTTTAGCTTAGTTTCATGAAGATGCTAGCATTATTTTGTTATATTAGAGGGCTGTGAGCCACTGATTTTGTCACATTTGAGATGCTTGACATGGTTGCCTTACTTGTTGGCTTGTAGGCCTTGCTTGTATGGAGTTATAGCATGCTTAACTTGTCTTCATTCCATGATTTGGCATCATATTAGACCCTATTTCAATCCATTAGTCATGTTTGCATGTTGGCATATGTGACTTAGTTCATACTTTAAGGGTGCGCTCTTGTATGCTTTAAAATAGGCCTTTGCATGCTCACATGTTTAGTGCATTCTTGGGGATGCCATAAAGGGGGTTTGGGTGCTATTTTGTGTGCTAAAAAACCTGTTTTGGTTGCCTCACGTATGCCATGTTTGGTCTTGTTAAGTGGTGGTTCAATGTCTCACTTTATGTCTTAGCCTTGAGCCTTATGGCTCGCATGCTTGTGTAGCATTTTGTTCATGTTTTGGGGCATGTTTTGCCACTGATTTTGGGGTTTTGAAGGCTGCCTCCTTGTAGTTAAATCCATGGCATGCTTGCTTATGATTGTTGCATGTTTGATTAACTAAGTGTTGTGAAAGGTTGGCCCTATTGTTTGACTTGTCCATGTTAACATTGCATGTTGCATCTTGTATGATTGGCATTGCATACTTAACATGATAGTTGCATTATTAGATTGCATCATTGAACCATGTTGCATACATGCATTTCATTACTTGGTTTGGGGTGTCAAACCAAGTGTGGGAAGTGAGGGGTGTTTGCACTTCAAGTGGCAAAACATACCTCTATTCCCAAGTCACCAAGGCCTTTGACTCAAGGATGATAAAGTTTTGGTTCCATTTGTTTGTTTGCATGCATTTTTACATTGAAAATGCAACCTTGGTTCTTAGGCTATCATGCACCAAAGTGCACAATTGATAGCCTTAGAACCAAGAGTCTTACCTCCTTGAGTCCCCAAGCATGATAGGAGGCAATGACCATGCTTACATGTCCCCTAAAATCCATGCCATGTATTGCTGTCTTGCTGCTGCTGCCAATCTGTCTGCTGCAGGGACTTTCTGCCGGCCGGCAGTTTAATGTGCCGATCGGCACTTTATTTGTGCCGATAACCACCACAGGCAGCCGATGATCAATAAGAGCAGCCGATGATCTCCCCCCCCAGCCGGTGGGGCATTTCAGACCATTTGGAAGGTATTCCAGAACTTTGGGAACTTTTGGAGAGGTAGGACAGTAAAAACAGAAGCAGCAATGCCATGACACGGGTTTTCCGGGCGAGCCGCGACGAGCATGCATCATTCGCGCATTCCGAGGCAGGGCTGAGGCTCCATTTATTTTATTTGTTTAATTTAATCTTAGTAATTAGAATTTGTAATATTTATTCATTTATTCTTCCGAGACTGTATTATTCTTTTTGATCCCTCCGAGTGAGGGCATAATTGTAATAAGTGTGGGTGAGTGGGTGTATGTCTTCCAATCCCCATTTCTTTCTATCCCTTTTATTTACCTGCTTATGTTGGTGGATTAGGGCATCCCTAAATTAGCATACCTTATGCAATGCATGCGTGCATTCATGCATTTGTTTACATACATCGGGTTCGGCACATCATGCAAACTGTATCGTACTTTCAATTCCAAATTGAATACGTGATAGTTGTTGCATCTCATGTGCCATGTTTAGGGTTAGCCGAGCCTACTCTAGATTACATCCCTGCGTGTGATGCATTAGCCACTTAACATGAACTAGGTCATGCATGTTTGCTAATTAGTTTACTGTTTTGGCGCGGAGTACGATGTAAGTTTTTATGGCTTTAGCATATCGCATGCGTGTGAATGTTTACCATGACAGTATGCTTACCATGCGGCTAAGTGCTTACGTGAAATAAACTGCTTGAATGCCTGTGGGTGGAGGTTGGATTGCCTGAGTTGGAACAACTCATTGAAATCTGTATTTTAGCCTACTTGCGAGTAGCAAAAGAAAACAACACGTTTTTCGAGACAAAACGGATATGCAATGTTTATTTCCAAGTTAGGCGATCTAGTCTATACTTTTGTGTTGTGCACATCACATAGTAATTCTAGGCTAATAATTGGAATAAGAACATGTAATGTTTTCAAAAACGGATATCACGGTTAGTAGAGGCCGGTCTTAGGACCGGGCGAAAGGGGGTGCTCATAGCTGACCTTTCCCGATCGTACCCAAGCTCCCGAGCCAAGACCACTTTGGTGATGACGGACATGTGGCCTTCGGCACCGAGTCAGGGTTTCCTAAATTTCCCAATTAAAAAATATTTAGGTGGCGACTCTGTAATCTGGCAAAGCAGTCCATGTTTGGCACTACTTTTCAAAAATCTGTTTTCTCAAACGATTTGTCGGATTTGGACTCTTTGGTTCAGATTTAGAACCGTGACACAAATCGAGTCCGAACTGTAGAGTGAAGCCCACGGGCGCGTCTACAGAAGGCTATCTCTAGAACTATATAGGGTAATTTATAATTTAAGTAAATCTCAAGGAATGTGTTTGTAATTTACCCTAATGGAATAAATCCTAATAGGGTGGCTGTGTTCTCCACGTGGCAATTGATGACATCTGCAGTCCAAAGTCAAAAGACTTCTTTTTGAAAACAAACTTTTTTTTTTTTTATTGGCTTTTTGTCAAACAAAACCACCTTCACTCTCTCAACCAAATCTAGCAAAATCCTAATAAATATTTCAATTGTATGTTCTTTTTGCCGCCAAATTAGAGAGACCACCGAACTAAATTTAATTAGGGCAACTTAAGGTTTGAAAAAAATATAATTAGTTTCATATTTTTGATATAATTATATTAATTTTTCTTAAGATTTTAATTCACTTAATAGTTAGGTTCTTTTTCATCAATAATTTGTAAGACATATGAATGAAAAAATTGTATTGTCAATTTTTTTATTATAATATATATTTGTATTTATTTATCTCAGTACTTATCCACTACCTATATTGTCTTAATAAAAAGAAGGTCAGTGTAATTATGTTAAAAGTGTGAAGCTAGTTATATTTTTTCCAAATCTCATGGGAGATGAGTGTATTTCATTCATTTAATTAATATATAATTTTAGGATAAATTACAAATATAATTAATCTCACACTTTTGACATAATTATATTGAGTTCCTTTTTAGTAATTTTTTTTTAATATAATCTTTTTAGTATGATTAAAGTAACCAAAATTAAGCTAGATGATGAAATCTTAAAAGAGCTCATAACGTTATTTTTTTTATTATTAAAATTAATAAATTACTATTAAAAAAGAATCTAACTGTTATGTAAATTAAAATTTCAAGTGAAACTAATTTAATTATGTTAAAAATATAAAATTAACTGTATTTTTTTCAAATTATAGAAGTGAGTGTTATTTAGGGGTGATTTGGAAAGTTGGTTAAAAGTTGACTTTTTGAATTTTTTGGCTTTTTTATCTTTTTATATATAAAAAATGTGAAAAATAATATGATCCAAAATGAGTTGAAAGCTAAAAACTAACTTCTAGCTAACTTCTCCCTTAATCTTTGGGTAAATTACAAATATGCGTCCTGAGGTTTGATTAAAATACGAATCGCCCCATGTGATTTTGCAAATCACATTCTATCCCCTGAGATTTCTAATTTCATAACAAATTGCCCATTTTATTAATAAATCATCAAGTCAATTAACAGTTTTTAATGATGTTAAAAATATATTTCAATTAATAATTTAGATAATTTTATTTTTGTATAGGAGAACTATTATGAATTTTATTTTTGTAATTAATTCTGTTAAATCAAAAATTCTAATAAGGAGATATTTGTAATTTTTTAAACTATAAAAGACAATCTGTATTTTAAATAAATCTCGGGGTGTATATATAATTTACCCTTAATCTTATGAACACAATGGAATAAAGAAAAATGTTTCAAACCCTCTTTCCCTCCCACCCCTTTGACCCCTTTTCCCTCCCATTGGCTAATTTTTTTTTTCTTTTTTTCTTCTTTTTTAATCACCACTCACCATGTGTGTGTGAGAGAGGTGGGGTTGGTGATCGGAGGAGCCTCTATTAATGCTGATGGAATAAATCCTAACATAGCTGCTGTGCTCTCCACGTGGCAAATGAAGACATCTTCAATCCAAAGTCAAAAGACTTCTTTTTGAAAACAAACTATTTTTGTTTATTGGCTTTTGTCAAACAAAACCACCTTCAGTCTCTCACCTCCGAATTCCGTGGAGAGATTATATATATACATGATACTGAATCTAAAAAATTAGATTCTTGAAGTGGGTTTTTTTTCTTTGTTTTTTTTGTGTGTGTGTGAATGAATTGGGTTTTGAGATAGAAAGAAATTAGATAATCATTATTTTCCTCCTAATGGTTCAAGAGCTTATTATTGGTTCTAATGAAGCTATGTTCAATGGTGGTTTCTTTGATTCTTCTGAACAATTTCATAACTTAGTACTAGATCCAATAACCAATAATAATGTTGTTTCTGGGTTTCCGAGCTCTGATTTCAAGAGAATCAAACTTTCCTCTGAGTCCAATCAACAGGTATTATATCATTTTGATCTCTGTTTCTGCAAATATACAATATTTTAGTGTTTATGTGAGGTAGGAGTGTTGAGATTTATGTGTTTAGTATTGTTTTCGTTTCCAATATATTTCGTTTTTGTTTGTTTTTCATGTTTTTTGAAAACAAAAACATGGTCAAAAGTGTTTTCCTCAAACAGGGTGTTGTCAGAAAATAGTTTTCGAAAATATTTTGTCAAAAAAAGTTTGCAAGCTTGATATATGGTTTCAGCCATTATTTTTTTTGTTTTTTTTCCTTTTAACTTTTTGTTTTTAATTGAAATTTCTGAGTTTTTAATTGAAATTTCAGTTTTTCTAATGAATGCAACACTCTTTAATTAGTTTATTTATTTTTTATTTATTTATTTACTTTCCATTCCAATCCACAATTGTGCGTTCATGGACTCTCACACTACTACAAAAACAAATAAAGATTACACTTTTTTGGTGTGATGTATGTTATTTAATCACACTTTTTAAATTTTATTAAAGTGTGATCTTTGGGAGTGTGATTAAAAAGAGTCATTTTTAATCACACCTTTTAAGTGTGATTAATAACATTTTAGATCACACCTTTTAAGTGTGATTAAAAATACTTAGATCACACCTTTTAAGTGTGATTAATAACATTTAGATCACACTTTGTAAGTGATTAATAACATTTAGATCACATCTTTTAAGTGTGATTAATAACATTTAGATTACATCTTTTAAATGTGATTAATAATTAATAAAACCTGTGATAATATTATTTTTGTACGCGCATTTGAAGAATGTAATACACACTATATACTATATTTTGAATCACAACTATATATTGAATGGAATAACGTCATATATTTCATAAATGAAAGTTGAATGTTCAAAAGTATATACACAGAAATTAATAAAAAGTTTTTAACTGTGATTACATATAATAAAAAATGAAAAAACTAATTTCTTGAATTCTTTGACCATATTTTGCATCACTCCAAGAAATTTCTGACCTGAAAAATAAAAACACAAATTAATTCAGAAACCGCTAGAACTATATGAATAAACTTACTATTTTTGTAGAGACTGTTCTTGTCTTACAAAAGATAAAATCGGACATTTTCTCATCACACTGACTCTTCATCTCCTGCATCAATAGAAAATGAATAACAACTTTGATTGTTAGTAGTATAAAATGTTTGGAATCCCATATATAAAGATGACAGTATTTATATACACATCTAGCACTCATTTCCAATTTACTTAGCTTCACTCCAGACCACCATTGGAGCACACCCTCAAGTGAATCTGGAGTTGCCCACTGAAAACCTCACCAATTTAGTAGCTCAGACTTAGAGCACAGTAACAGAACATGGTTGTTAGATTCAACTTTACTTTTACAAAAAGGGCAGACATTAACATTACTACCTAGAGCACAATTTTTTTTTTGCAAATAGTCAGCTGTTATCACCCTCCCTTACCATTAAACCATAATAGATTAAGATAAATCAAACACTACAAGAAACAACCTTTGAAATGAATGTCACAAAGCCATTACTTACACATCAATAGCACACCTAAAAAAGCAAACTAGTGACAGAAAAATAAAAGGGATGCGATTAACAAAGAAAAACTACCAACCTACAAAATGACCCCGAAGTTCGCAACTTGGGTCTTCCCAACCTCCATACGATCCAAGTTGAATATACAAGTTTATTCAGAAACTTATAGATATATCTATCATCCACTTCCCTATTCCTCTACACCTATGAATCTATGATACCTAAATGAGCACGAAACACCAAAATCAAGATTTAAAATACAAGAAAAACATGATACTTGACAAATTTGCACGAAGCACCAAAATCAAGATCCAAAACACAAGAAAAACACGATACTTAATAAAATTTTAAGGATTTCACCTTTTGAGAGGAGAATGCTTTCCTTATCTGGGAATCATATTCCTTTCCACCAACGTTACGATGCCAAGACACGTACACACACACACACATGGAGAAAAGCTTTGCTATCTTTTTTTCTATTTGGATTTTCTATGCTCCTAATGTTTTAGGGCATCTTGACAATTATATAACTGCTGATGCAATGCCCACCCCACCTCATATTGTCGCCCCCAAGAAAAAATTGTTTAGGCACTTTTTTACTTGATTTAAAAATAATAATAATAAATAAATAAAATGACGACACAAAACTTAACAAACAAACAGTCCTAAATGAGCACAAATCACCAAAATGCAGACCCAAAATATAAGAAAAACATATGCAACTATTATTTAGAAGGATTTCACCTTTTAAAAAGAAAATGCTTCCTTAATTGGGAATCATATTCCTTTCCACCAACTAACTCCTACCACACCAAAAGCAAAAAAAAAAAAAAAAGATAAAAGAAAAATGTGACAACACAAAGCTTAACAAATACATAGTTCTAAGATAGAAGAATCCACAATTTTGTAGATATACATAAATCAAGCGCCACACAATGTATCTTCCAATAGCTTCTCCAACTATTCTTAGACCTCCATCAAACAAGTAGTGTGTATAGTCAACTACAGAAAAATGGAAAAGGAAAAAAATAATCCCCAACCCAAAAGGTTTCATCATATCAACTTAATCACCGAAGTAGTAGCATTTTCACACATGAAGTATCCTATTGACACATTAATAAATCAACCATCTGCTAAAAAGACCAAATTTCATAAATACGTTATATATATTCTAAATCCCAACTTAGGACCCAAAAGCACAGATTTGTATACAAAAAACAATGCAAAATATGAACTAAAAGAGAGGGAATATGAAAGAACTGACCTAAGGAGTAAACATCAACTGTGAGTGAGTGAAAAGATTCATTTCTCTACCATCACACCTGTAAAACAAACAAACAAACAAACACACACACACACACACCAAAAAAAAAGGAGCAACAAATCACAAAGCAAAGAAACAAATCACAACCAAAACCAAGAGAATAATTTTAATTAAAGGACTTTTTTAGTTACTCTGTTTACCATAAAAATAATTTTGTTAATTCAATTACCTTATGAATTTGTTATTGCTTGTCATCTGCATCTACATTGTCAACTGGTTGGATGAGAGAACAATGTCATAATCATAAACATTATTTTATTGTTGCGCAACAAATCATCGCAACAAGGTCATCAAATATTTTCATTGAGAACATTCTTTTACCCATTTCTCGTGCAACCAAACATTGAAAAATGAAATAAATAAATAAATAAATAATTCATCTAATTATATGATGATCAAACAAATGGAGCCTGAGAAAGAATGATATACGAAGGATAACCATTATTACCTTAACAAATCTAGGTTGTAAAACTTCTGGGTTCATCTCTTCAACTTCAACTTTAAACACACTAACAAACACAAAAGGAAAATCATAAAATTCAATTGCTTTGAGTACAGGAAAAAGTGAAAATGTTGAAAAAAATTTGAACATCAATAAAAATGGATAATAGATATTGACAAATTTGAAACGGGAAAAACACATTAATAAGAAAATCAAGAATTCTAATAGGACAATTTTATTATATTTTTATTGGATGAAAGGTCAACAAAAGGAAGTAATTGAATCATATATACAAGTGCAACATGATTATAAATTAAGGAAAATCAACAATGAAAACCACTTTCCTCTACTATAAATATACATGTGTTTAAGGAAAAGTACAGTAACACTTAAAATTATAGCCACATTTATAGGCACATACCTTGGAAAACTTTTATCTCTCTCATAATCAAGGCCAAGTGGAGCATTTTGCAAGGTCAGAAGCAATACCTGACAATTGTGAATTAGCATAGGATTATAAGATGCTACTTCCATCAAAGATGCAGATAAAAGCATGTGACCTCACATAATGTATGCACCTTCATTGGAGGATACTTTGAAAAAGGAGCATGGCCATGAGCAAGCTCTAAAGCAGTAATGCCAAAAGACCAAATATCGGCCTTGTAGGAATATTATTGAAATAAGAACACTTCACAGTATGTAATTAAAAAAATAAAAAACAAGAAAGAACACTTGCAAGAAACATGTAAACAGACTTGAAGTCATAACCATGTAATTGCTCCATAACCTTAGGTGCCATCCTGCAAAACAAATAATCATCCACTAATTAAAGAATATACTACATACAAAAACAAGAAAGAAGTTGACCCTTGGATTACACTATATTGAGATATAAATAATGTGATATTGGATCCCTCTGATAGAAAGGGTAAACACTAAACAAGTATATTCACAAAACAATGCGCTTGGTCTTAAAAGATGCAAGCTAAAAAAATAAAATAAAATAAGGCACTAACAAATGCTAATTCAACA
This sequence comes from Camellia oleifera, assembly GCA_022316695.1. Lineage (NCBI taxonomy): Eukaryota > Viridiplantae > Streptophyta > Magnoliopsida > Ericales > Theaceae > Camellia > Camellia oleifera. Next base: position 190,548,374 of record CM039316.1, read on the forward strand.
TAATGTGGCAATTACACGTATCATCCTGACTGCACCAGAAACATGATCCTGCATTTTCACTTGAGTATCACCCAGATGATCTGGTAAAAAGCATCCTGACCATTGCCATCCAGGTTCGTTGAAACGAATTGAAACTAGTAATTCCCTATGACCTGTTAAACCACAAGAAACCAAGTAAGAAAAATAATAGAAAAGAAAACATTATTATAAGAAAAGACTTCCATATCTCTATAAATTTTAAAGAAAAAAGAACTTTGCTAAAGATATACATTTTTCATCTACCTAGTTGAGAGCTGGAAGAAGTGACAATATAAACATTTATGATATAGTCAACCAAGCAGACAAAGTTGAATTTGACCATGAAATTTCATCTTTAGACCTTCCTCACTCACTCTGTTTTACAACCACCACATGCTTATGAAGTGGCTTTTAGGTCTAGAGCTTAAGCATTTTCCCAACAATTCCCACCCATTTATTAATGCAAAGCTTTAAAAAAAGAAGAAGAGAGAACTTGAAAAAAGAGAATGTATCAAGTGGTTACAAATACATAGGCTGACTTCATGGAGAATAACATAAGATAATGAGGAGAAAGGACACTATTAGCTGAGTCCAGGCAAATGGATTTGAGTTTCATTGCTAAACTTTTTAGTAGATCAGAGATGTAGAGCAAGTAAATATTGTTAAATGTACATATCTTCCCTTTCAAGAATACTTGCGATCTAGGTTTTAGTTTTATCCAAAACAACCGTCCCATTAAGGTATAACCAAAGTGTGTCTGTACCAATTTATTTTTTAAAATGGAGCTACAGCAATCAATCAATGGCAATAATCTAAATCCCTAATTGTCCAAGTTCAAATTAAAATAAGGAATATAATAATTTCACAACAGAAATAATAATTTGAGAGACAGAGATTTGTGAAGAAAATTAGTAGCAAATAAATTATGTACTCATAAGCAAGAACTATTGAAGCAGAATTTTCAACTAACATGCATTAAGCTAATTTTTCAACTCACTGCAAATTAAAATGAACTTAAACCAAAGAAACAAAAAAATTAATTCAAGAAACTAATTTTTATACAATCACATGTTTCAAAATTAGTTCAAGAACTTGGAATTCCCTTAGGGTTCTCTAATTTTAGATTCAAGAATTTTTTTTTTTTTTTAAATTTATTTTATAGAATCACAACTAAGTTAAAGTATCCTAATTTTTGTAACAGAACATCAATTGTTTTAGAATCACAAATTTAAAAAAAAAATAAAAAAATTGTGTTCAACCCATTAAAGAACCCAATTTCACAATAAGTAATTGACATTGAAGATATTTTTCCCAACTCAGATTCAAGAAGTTTATAAAAAAAAAAAAAAAGAGAAAAATTCACTATCTAAAACAATATAATCACATGCTTTCAGAACTAATTCAAGAAACTGGAGTTCCTTAAGGTTCACTAATTTTACATAATTTTGGAATTGCTCAATCAAAACCTTGATTTTTTTAGTGAAAATCCCCAAATCAAAACCCTAGTTTGAATCTACAAACCTGGTTGAAGGGTGGAAGTGTTCTTTGCGTGCGTTCGTCTCTTCCGTCTCCTTTTGGCCGTCTTCTCTCTCCGTCGTTACTTCTCTTTCTTTGTTCTTTTCTTCTGGCTCAGAGCACTGTCTGTGTGTATTTTCTTTGTCCATCTTCTCCTTCTCACTCATTGTTATGCCGATTGGAGTTTGGGTTTGGGATTTGAGGTCTGATGGAGAGAGAGAGTGAGGGTTTTGAAGAGTTTTTGCAAAAGAAAGAGAGGAGGGTTTGGGATTTGGGGTCTGATGCAGAGAGAGGGTAGGAGTTTGAAGAGTTTTTGCAGAGACATGAAACACAAAGAGAGAGAGGGGAGATAGTACGATAGAGAGAAAGTGAAAGGGTTTTGGGAATTGTATATTTTATATAAAAATTAAATTGGAATATTTTATACAATTACATTTATTTAGGAAGTGTGATTAAATATATATATAATTACACTTATTTAAAAAGTGTGATTAAAAAGTAATAATGTATATATAATTATACTTTAATTAGAATGTGTGATTAAAAATATATATATATAATCACACTTATTTAAAAAGTGTGATTAAAAAGTAGTATTATATATATAATCACACTTTAATTAGAAGGTGTGATTAAAAAATATATAAATAATCACACTTTAATTAGAATGTGTGATTAAAAATATATATATATAATCACACTTGTTTAAAAAGTGTAATTAAAAAGTAGTAGTGTATATATAATCACACTTTAATTAGAAAGTGTGATTAAAAATACATATATATAATCACACTTAATTGAAAAATGACATAAAAAATAAATATTATCACACTCAATCAAATTAAGTGTGATTAAAATATCAATCTAATTTTTTTTATCACACTTTCAATAAAAGTGAGATCTTTTTTTTTGTCAAAGTGTGATCTTTAACTATTTTTGTAGTAGTGTCACTTTTGCTTTTCAACCTCTCTTATTCATTGCTTTCCTTTTTCTTTTTTTCTTTTTAATCTGAAAAATGTGAGGTTTACAAATATATATATATGGTTTTGTTGCATTTGTTTTCTGCCATTGCATAGTAATTATTGTTCTTATATATATATATATATATATATATTATGCTATATAAAACACGCAATCTGTAACTATGGCACGCATTTTCTCATGCCCAAATTTCCCATATCAAATTGTCTAAGTTTTTTTTTATTTTAAATTTTGATTCCATCTACCTTCAATTTTTTAGATGATGGTTATAACTGTCTTTTTACATATATATTGCATGTGCATGTAGCTTTTTAGTATCTATTTTATTATATAAATCACAAAATTATTTTGATGTGAATCTTTATTTTAAAATTTTGATTTCCAAAAATGGCGATGGAATTGCCAATAAAATAAATAAACATGTCACATTCTAATTAGTTTTAAAAGTCAACTCATATTTCTCACTTAAAAAATTGTCCAAAATTTAGATGTAAAATTGCACACGCATTGTGTGTGCATTCGCCGCTAGCATTTATATGTATATTACGCTTCAATACCTCCCATTACTTAGTTTTTTTTTTTTTTTTGGGGGGGGGGGGGGGGGGGTAGGAATTGGATTTTAACACTTGTGGAGAAGCAAGTCCTCTTGGTTTGACATTGAAGAAGACACCATCTTTTCTCAACTTGGTAGAGATGACCTTATCTCACTCAAGGAGCAAAAATTGCTCAACTGGGACACATCACACGTTGTCGATTCAAGAACGCTGTCGAGCAAAGAAGGATGATTTTGTGTCTCAACCGATGTCCGAGAAGTTGAAGGCCTCAAACTTCCCTGCATTGTTGCTCAAAATTGGCTTGTGGGAGGTAAGAATATTTGGTACTAGCACTTTCATTTTGAATAACTTTGTTTTCTGTTTTTGTTTACTATGTTTTCGGTAACAAAAACAATATAACAAAAAAATTTCTAAGGTTATGGTTTTTGAAAATTCAAAAAACAACTTAAAAATTCGTAAAAAGTGGAGTTCAAGAAAATTTACCAAATTCAATTTGTAGAAACAGTTTGTGTTGGTGATAATTACAAATAAAACACCAAAAAATACAAGTAATAAAAATTACAATAACTATTATAAGGGTTGAGGCGTGGGAAATTCGCTTTCTTTAAGGAGATTCAAGCCTTCTGCGGTTAGGCATAGCCTCACACCGGTGCAGCAGAAAAAATCTTGACTTGTCCCCCCAGGATACAACTGTCCGACTAAGTCGTATAGTTCACCAATACTGCACAATTGGTTGAACAAAAAACTTTATCATATACACCATTTTTTATTTGCCTAATAATTTCACACAAAACATAATAAAGCAACAAAAACTTCTTCTCACTTCCAAGATAAGAAGTTAGATCAATTTATAGAAGATGAAACTTGGTAGGCAAGTATCTTGGAGGAGAAGAAACTTAGTGGATAAGTTTCTCGGAGGATTCTTGGAAGTTGCTTGGAGGCTCCTTGGAAGTTACTTGGAGGATAAGTATGAAGACTTGACTTGGTTGACAAGAAGACTTGACTTGAAGACTAGACTTGGTGGGCAAACAAACTTAGCGAGAAAGAAAAGAAAACTTAGAAGAAAAGAAAAAAAAAAAATCAAACCTATAACACATTATAATATTAAAATATCTGCTAACATTTCCCCACCTATTTTAATATTATAGGAAACAAAAACTGAGATTATTAGGCAAATAAGGATATTATGCATCATGGTAGGTGTGCTCTGCATTGAATCTCTATTAGTGAAACAATAATATCTGCTCCAGAGCCAATAGTATACTCAGCATTGAACTATGACTACTTTAGGGAAATAAATAATTATTGCACACATATAATATTCCAGGTGTTCACATAAGCTTTAAGAGCCAGCACATTACGGCCTTGTGTGATCCCAGGATTCATGAGTGTGTTTGAGAATTAGCCCAAATCTCATAGGTAGCGGCCCCACTACCATACTCACATAGGTGAATTCTATCAAGGGTGCTCCTGTAACTATGACACCCCACTCAATAAGAGTTACAGAAATTCATTAAGAGTTTTTTTAATAACTCAACCTCTACAATATTACAGGATAAATGCACTTACATAATAGGGATGGGTAAAAAGTAATTTAGTGTATTTCTCACGGCTATCATATGATCGTTTTTCTCATTGAACCCAGTTACAGGATCTCTGGTCCCTGGGTTGAGTATCCTTATACATGGCTCCTGCTATATTCAATGGGCTTCAATCCCATCCCTCTCGATGTATTCCAGACTCTATCTCTTGCTAAGGCCTTAGTTAATAGATCTGCAAGATTATCACCAGATTTAATATAATCCACATTTATGATGCCATTATTCATATAAGATCTCACAATACTGTGTTTTCTTCTGATAGGTCTGGATTTACCGTTATAATAACGGTTATTAACTCGACCAATTGCTGCGATGCTATCACAATAAATCAATGTAGATGGAATTAGTTTTTCCCAACAAGAGATTTCATTTAACAAATCTCTTAACCAATTTGCTTCTTCACTGGCTGTAGCTAAAGCAATAAGTTCAGCCTCCATTGTTGAATTAGCAATAATGGTTTGTTTTTTCGATTTCCAACTTATAGTATCACCTCCCAAGGTAAATAAGTAACCAATGGTTGATAATGAATCACCTGACAAGGTATTCCAATCGGCATCACTGTAACCTTCAAGTATTGCAGGATATTTATTATAAAACAAGCCATATTTTATGGTACTAGATAAATATTTCATAATTCACTCAATGGCTACCCAGTGATCACTGCCAGGCTTGCTAGTAAACCTGCTAAGTACTCCAACTGCATAGGCGATGTCAGGTCTAGTACAGTCAGTCGTATAACGCAAGCTACCAATCATACTAGCATATTCCTTTTGATTAATTACATCTTCATCATTTTCAATAGGAAATAAACGCACATGAGGATCGAAAGGAGTAAGAACATGTTTGTACTTATAAAAATTATATTTTCTCAAAATTTTCTCAACATAATGCGACTGATCAAGAAATATACCATCACAAGTTTTGTTAATTTTCATTCCCAAAATATAATTAGCCTCGCCAAGATCTTTCATATCAAAATGGCTACTGAGCATATTTTTAGTTTCCACGATGATATGCAAATTAGAGCCAAATATAAGTAAATCATCCACATAGAGGCTAATAATGACATGTGAATTCTCTTCAGATTTATAGTAGATGCATTTATCACATTCATTCATTTTATAACCATTCTCAATCATGCAGGAATCAAATTTCTCATGCCACTGTTTAGGGGCCTGTTTTAAGTCATATAGGGATTTAACTAGCTTGCACACTTTGCTTTCTTGACCGGGTTCCACAAAACTCTCAGGCTGATCCATATAGATTTCTTCACCCAGGTCTCTATTTAAAAAGGCTGTTTTAACATCCATTTGATGAATTTTTAGATCATGAATTGCAGCCACTGCAATTAATAATCTAATGGATGTGACTCTAATAACCGGAGAAAATGTATCAAAAAGTCAAAATCTGTTTGTTATTTAAAACCTTTTGCAACAAGCTTTACTTTATATTTATCAATAGATCCATCCGGTTTAAGTTTTTTTTCTCAAAACCCATTTACAGCCAATAGTTTTACAACCTGGTGGTAAATCCACTAATACCCAAGTTTTATTGGATAATAATGATTCCATCTCATCATTTACAGCCTCGTTCCAAAAAACAGAGTCAGGAGATGCCAAAACTTCTTGTAAAGTTAATGGAGTTTCCTCCAAATTAAAAACATGATAATCAGGGCCAAAATCTTTTTCTAATCTGGCTCTTTTACTCCTTCTAGGTTCAAAAGCTACAGTATCTTGGTTTTGTAAAAGAAGAGTAAAGGAACCGGTTTCAGATAAAATATTTTCTTGATAATTTTGACCCCCACCATTTTTAGATTTAAAAGGAAAATTTTCTTCTTGAAAAATTGCATCACCTGATTCAAAAATTATTTTGCTTTCAATATCAAAAAATCTATAGGCTGTACAACAAGAAAAGCACAAGTGGCAACTTTCACACCTAATTTAGGTCTTTTAGGGTCCACAAGTCTAACAAAAGCTAGACAACCCCAAACCCTCAAATATCTCAAATTTGGCTTATGCCCTTTCCACAACTCAAAAGGTGTAACTTTTGTTTTTTTATGTGGCACTCTATTCATAACATAACATACAGTTAAAATTGCTTCTCCCCACAAATTTGAAGGAGCACCTGCTTCAATTAGCATAGCATTTGTTAAATCAGTTAAAATTCTATTTTTCCTTTCTGCTACACCATTAGATCCAGGTGAATATGGTGGAGTAGTTTCATGGATTATTCCTAAAGACTGAGCAAACGAGTTGAATCCAAAAGATTCATACTCCCGGCCTCTATCACTTCTATATCTTTTAATTTTTTTACCGAATTGATTTTCAACTTCAAGAAGGAATTCTTTAAACTTTTCAAAAGTATCACTTTTATTTTTCAACAAGTATACATAAGTATATTTTGAAAAATCATCAATAAAAGTGATAAAATATCTATTTCCACCACGTGTTAAAATTCTTTCAAATTTACATAAATTAGTGTGAATTAATTCTAACAATTCAGTATTTTTCACCACACTTTTATGAAGCCTTTTAGTTATTTTTGCTTGACTGCAAACTTCACATTTCTCAAACTTATTTGTTAGTCTGGGAATTAATCCTAAACCACTCATGACTCCCACATATCGGCTATTAATGTGACACAGATGAGCATGCCAAAAATTCATAGAAGACAGCATGTAAACAGAAACATGTGCTTTCTTATTCTCAACATTTAATTTAAACATTCCATCACAAGCATACCCTTTCCTCACAAATATGCATTTTTTAGTGATTACATATTTGTCAGATTCAATAGTTTGCTTGAAACCAGCTTTGTTGAGCAAATAACTCGACATCAAATTTTTCCTCATGGACGGTGTGTACAACACATCTTTTAAAACAAGCACATGTCCAGAGGTAAATTTTAGCTTAATATCCCCACACCCGAGCACCTTGGTTAAACTGGAGTCACCAAGCATAACAGTCCTTTTCTCATTAAAAGGAGTAAAATCTTTGAACCAATCTTTATCATAGCAGACATGCCTATTGACACCACAGTCTGCCCACCACCCTTCCATAGATTGAACCATGAAAATATCTATAATCATAGCCACAAATGGTTCCTTGGTAACATTAGCCTGTGGTCGAGATTGTTGTTTCCAAAATTTGCAAGTTTGAGCAATATGCCCACTTTTCCCACACACAAACCATGTCACATTTGTCAGATCTTGTAAAGAGGGTTATTGGTTCCATTTCTTTTGCCTCAGGTAATTTTTATTTTGTGGCCTTCTAGCATTTTTTCATATTTTCTTAATTAGCTTCAAGTGACTATTTTTATGAAATCGGTGTTGAGGTAATGTATTTCCAGAAGTTAAATTTACCTTTGCAGTGGAATGCTCTTGTGTCATAAGCTCATCTTGTCCTCGTGCTTCCTCCTCTACCTGAATCCGTGTGATTAGAGTCTCCAAGGACGTCTCTTTTTGCTTGTGACGCATTGACTTCTGGAACTCCCTCCAAGATGATGGTAGTTTGTCAACAATACCAGTTATAACAAGATTGTCTCTAATTTTGATGCCTTCGGATCTAACTTCAGCCACTAGCATCTAAAAATCTTGAACTTGGTCCACCACTGATTTTCCATCTATCATGTGATAGCAAAAAAAACGGCTTGCAGCATATTTTTTAGCGCCTGCCTCTTCAGTGTCATATTTATTCTGCAAGGCTTTCCAAATTTTCTTGGCAGTGGTGTAAGTAGTATCATAATAATCATAAAATTGATTCGAAAGACAATTCAAAAGATAATACCGACATTTATACTCATTTGTGTTGTATTTCTCGATTTTTTCAAGATGAGCGGCATACTCCTCGTCGGTCATCTCTTCAGTGGAGGCTTTATTCAGATTTTTCTCAGTCAGGATATAGGCCACTTTGAAGAGACTGAGGTAGAAAAGCACCTTGCCTTTCCATCTCTTGAAATGGGCTCCCTTGAACCAGAAGGGCTTGTTGAGATCGCTGGTATTCTCGTTGGGCTTCTCCAATACTGGCTCCATGAATTTTTGTTATTTGAATCTCCTTAAAATTGTTGGTGATAATTACAAATAAAACACCAGAAAATACAAATAATAAAAATTACAATAACTATTGTAAGGGCTGAGGCGCGAAAAATTCGCTCTCTTTAAAGAGATTCAAGCCCTCTGTGGTTAGGCATAGCCTCACATCGGTGCAGCAGAAAAAACCTTGACTTGTCCTCCCGAGGATACAACAGCCCGACTAAGTTGTATGGTTCACCAATACTGCACAATTGATTGAACCCAAAGCTTTATCACATACACCCTTTTTTATTTGCCTAATAATCTCACACAAAATATAATAAAGCAACAAAAACTTCTTCTCACTTCCAAGATAAGAAGTTAGATCAATTTATAGAAAATGAAACTTGGTAGGCAAGTGTCTTGGAGGAGAAGAAACTTAGCAGATAAGTTTCTCGGAGGATTCTTGGAAGTTGCTTGGAGGATAAGTATGAAGACTTGTCTTGGTTGACAAGAAGACTTGACTTGAAGACTAGACTTAGTGGGCAAACAAACTTAGAGAGAAAGAAAAGAAAACTTGGAGGAAAAGAAAAGAAAATCAAACCTATAACACATTATAATATTAAAATATCTGCTAACAGTTTGTAAAACATATTTTTTTTGGGTGTGTCGGTTTCATTTTCTCTGTTTTAAAGAATGAAAGGCGACCCTCAAACTCAAAAGACGAAAACAATAATAATAATTTGACTTAATTCATGAAATATAGAGAAATGATTAAAATTTATTGAAATTGTCGTAGAGAAAATCTTTGCATGATGGCGATTTGGTAGCAAAGTGTTATTATGCCAAGAAGAAAATTGTGTGGGAAGTCTTAGAGGGGGCTTTGAAGAGTAAGATCGAAATACAATGGTCTGATATTGAAGCGATTAGAGCCATTATTCACGATGATGAGCCAGGAATTTTGGAAATTGAGGTTAGTGAATTTTATTTCCACTCTTCTAAATGATGACATTTAAGTTTAGTTCTTAGTGAAATTTTTATTCAATTTTTTTGGTGAATTATGTGTAGTTAAACCAACAACCTCAGTTCTTCAGAGAGACAAATCCGCAGCCACGGAAGCATACACTTTGGCAACAGGCAATGGACTTTACTGGAGGTCAAGCCCCCATTTACAGGTTTGAAATAATCTTTCGTTTTTCGCTCCTTCCTATTAGTCAGCAAAATAATAAATAACAAATTTTGCTTGAATAAAATATTATATAAATAAAATCTTAATTGGAATTAAGAACAATAACGTGTGAGATTCTGCCTTTCCTGCAAGGTTGTTAAAATCGGGATCCTACGTTGGATCGTTAGAGGTGTTTAAAGGATCAGATCATAAAATCGGATTGAGGATCGTAAGATCCTACCGAAAAAGATAAATTACATAATAATTTAATTTAAATAAACTTTTCTTAAAAAAATTACACAAAATAAGCCTATATTCTATTAAAAAAAAGTGAAGATATTGTGAAAAGTATAATACTCCATGTAAAATGTACTTATAATATTATAAAATAAAAAACTCGATAGTAAAAGTTTTGTATTTCATCAAAAAAAAAAAAAAAGGTGATGAAAAAGAATTCTATAACAAAATACTTTACAATCTATATTAATGCATAAAAAGTGAAGAAAAAATATTTAATAAAGTTGGATATGAAAATAGATTAAGAACTCAAAAGAGTAGCTTAACTGAATAATAAGGTTTGTCGTTAGCATCACTGGTGGAGCGGATTCGAGTCACAAAAATAATCTCTTCAAAAATGGGGATAAAGTTGCAATCATCTTACCCTCCTTAGATTCCACTAAAGCTAAGTTTGTTTTTCCAACTAGTTAATTTTCTTAAATTACCGCAATATTTGAATGTTTGTTTCCTAGTTTGTTTTTCTTAGTCTATTTGATTCAATACTACTTATTTTTTTATTATTTATTTTGATCACATAAATTAGTATTTAGACAACAAACATAAAATTTACAATAAAAAATATCATACAATACAAAACAAGGCTTGTAAATTGGATCGGATAGGATCGGATTCGGATCGGGATTCCACAATCCTATAAGATCCCATTATCAAGATCAAAAGATCCTACCAATAAGAAATTTTATTACACAATCCAGATCAATTGTACTCAAATGGATCATAAGATCGTAAGATCCGGATCGGGATTTTGATAACCATGCCTCAAAGGTGTCAACGGAGTAAACAGTTTCAAGATTAAACTCAATTTGCTCACAGCATCCCTCATTTAGTGTTTATTATTGTCTTTATGTCTTTTAATTGAATGAACTAGAGTTTCTAATCACTCACTATTTCGAATAATTTCATTTATATTTCTTTTGCTTTTCTGTTTTATTGAGTTTCTTTACTTGTCTTCCTGTTTGGGAGACAAGAAACTGTTTGTGAAATTGCTAACAAACAGGCCCAGGTGGTTTCAATCAATTTTTAGGTTAGTTGATGCAAAATATCAGTTCATTTCTAAAAACGGTTTTTATGACATAGTAGACTGTCGATATCTTCAAACACATCTAAAAATGGTAGTGCTTTAAATGTTGATTACTTCCATCAGATACAGACAATTTTGTAGATTTACCTTTTGAAATTTAAGCACTACCATTTTAATGAGTTGTGACTCACAAAACATTCATTTATCATACATTAGTTGTCACATTTAACTCGTACATACAAGTGTATACACGTACATATGGCACAATTAACGCAATGATTTGTATTATTTATTTATTTTGTAGGAGACATTTCATCAAATTTCCTCCAAGAATGCTTGACAAACACTATGAGAAACTTTTGCAATGTGATAGACGATTGTTAGAACTCATCCAAAAACCTTTCCTAAGGATGGAATCTCCTTATTTCTACTCAAACATCTATGAGGTTACCGACATCCCTTTTGATTTCACTGTGTGTCGATCACAAGTCCCTCCTACGTTGCAATATTCTTTTTCAACTATTCCTACATCTTTAGTTCCTCCCCATCCGATTCAAAATTTCAAGCTAAAAACCAGACAACCCTTTGGTATTATGGACTCAAATTCACCAATGTCAGGTATACGATTTAGTCTTTTGAATTGAACCTTAAAAAAACTATTTGTGTTGATTTCTTTTCATCAAATGTGTTTTTGTGATAACCAGTTATGGATTTTCCACACAGATGAGAATGTTAATGTGTTTGATAATCAAAGGATGGTACGTTGGGGTCAACAAGGAAACAATGTCGAAAATGTATTACCAAGGGAAGATCAAATACATGCCAATACCAATGCTGCCTAGGATATCCAAACACTGGGCTACTTGGTGACCTGGAAAACCATTTGTTAGGTGACTCACAAAATGTATGCTCCAATGAGAGAACGCTCCTTGCCAGAGTGAGTTCAATGCGTTCATTGCTTGATCCATTTGAGGTGGCAAATCCCGTAACGACAATTCCATGAATCAATTGGAGTATAAACAAGGAAAATTTAGCGATGACCATTTAATTTTGGGTACAACCGAGCATTCTGGAGTAGATGGCGGGCTATGCTACCCACAACCCATTTGTTGCTTGGCTCCATGAGTTTCTGACGAGAGCCACATGATGCATCTTCCGAGGGACAATTCATCGTATCTGTATGATTTCTATCATCCCGAGGTGAATGATTATGGTTTTGTTGACACTGGCCACGGGGTCCACCAATAGGTGTGATGTGGCGGCAAAAATGAGGGGCAAAAATGAGAAAAGTCGTGGACGTAGCAAGGGGATGTGTGAGCTAATGTTATTACACCATCACTTGTTTGTTTCATGACTACACATTTTGTATATAGGCAATGAAAATAATCCCCCAATTTTATCTAGTGAATAGGGTTTCTGTCATGACCTGAACCCGCCCCCGAGGGTTAAGGACATAACCGGCCAGTAATCATGAGATTACCTACGGCCTCAGACCAAACCAAACGTATTTTAACAGAGTTAATGGGGGCCAAACGGAAGCAATTTAAAACTTTGTCCATAGAGCTGTGCTTACATGGCACATCATCACAAACCATACATATGCATATTAATAACTCACAACAAAATATGTACTACACAAAGTTTTGTACGTACAGGATCATATAAGTCTAAGTCAATCCAAGAAAACTATATACAACATATTCCAAGACTTTGCCCACATTACAAAATAAAATAGAATGACAAAAAGGCGAAGACGGGTCTCGTGCGTGAGACGCGAGGGCTGACTCTTCAAAACCCTTTGTTGTTCCTCACAAACTTCACTAGGGCTGGGTTTGGACTTCTCTTGGCTCACCTACAAATACATGAATGAGCGTGAGCGATAGCCAAGTGAATAATATCAAGTAAAGAAGTTATACAAACGATATGTAGAACAACATGCTTCAAACGGCCTTGGGCCCAATTCATATTTCTATTTAACATATATACACAATTTAGGTCAGGTGACTACGATTCTGAACAAATTGGCCTTGGGCCCATTCAAACTTTCATTTGTGTCAAAACGTCCTCTGGCCCATTCATTCATGTCAAAACGTTTGCCCATAATTCAAATTGGCAAACTCATAAGGCTTATAAGGAAATAAGCATTTGGACAAATGACAAGTTTCAAATATCGATATTACTCACAGTGATCGGTTGGTTGTTTGCCCTGGAGCTCGACCCTACACATTCCATGAACACAAAAGGGTCACAACAATTCAATCCGTTCTAAATTCACATTTTCCTCTTTAGGCTTCATTCTTATCTCTTTAACTCAATTACAATGCTCAATGCATGCCTAAGAGTACTTAGGAGTGAAAGAGGATGGAAAATGAAACATAGAATGCATAAACAAAATTTCAGAAAACAGGGTCCCCGCTCGAGCGGACCCATGAGGTTTGCAAAAGTGCTGGATGCAACAAAATTACGCTCGAGCGTGAAGTATGGCGCTCGACCTGAAGGTCTGTCTACATAGCCCCCCGCTCGAGCGGACATCCAAGTCTGCAAAAATACTGGGAGCACGAAATTCACGCTCGAGTGGCGGTTTCCCCGCTCGAGTGGACATCAAATTTTCTTGGTTTTCTAGCTAAGTTCTTGAGCTCAAATCCAGCATTCAAACCAATCCAACTTACAATTTATGGCTCAAACTTCGAATATATTTATGCTATCATGATACAAACACCCATTTACATCAATATGGAGCTCAATTTCAAAAATCAAACACATGCATGTCCCAATTGACACCAAACTCATTTTCAACATGCAAATTCATGCATTCAAAGTTCCTATTCTTATAGTTTGTACATGCATATGATGTATTACCCTTATTCTCAACCTAGATGATGCAAACGGTGATTTCAAACATGAGTTTTAACCAAAACTCTACATGAATCATATATTTCAAGCCCAAACATGAAAATTCAAAGCAATGACACACATGCATGCATATATTGACCTTCAATCCAACATGATCGACTCAATTCCATTTCAATTCTTTCTCTTGATTACTCAACTAGCTTGAATACATACTTTACGACATTAAACTCATGAATTACTCACCAAGGAGCTTTAATCTTCACAAACTAAGGTTAATTCTTGAGCTAGCCTTTAATTTACTCAAGCTTCTTGAGCAAATCTTCAATTGTTTCTCTCCCTCTCTCTCTAGCCGGCCCTCTCTCTATTTTAGAGCTCAAGATCAGCCAAAATGCAACAAAGGAGGAGAATTGAGGGTGTAGTGCCCTTTTACAACAAATCCCACTAATTCAATTTAATAATAATAACTAATTGGGCACTAATTCAATAGTTTAATCAATTTAATCTGGTCCGAATCCATTTTTCAATTAAACTTCATCGTAGGCTCTAAAAATTATGCCAATCACAATGGCGGGACCAATTTCGGTTTTGGTGGACGATAGGGCCTTCAATTTAATTTCCAAAGCAGACAATCAAATAGATATTCCTACGGTGAACAGATAGAAATTCAAAACCACATATTTTCACATAATGGCATACAAAATCATATTAAACACATAATCATATTCAAAATAAGGACCAATTAGCACAATACAGAACAGGGTTATCACAGTTTCAGTTTTTTTTTTTTATATATATTAAATTTCCATTCGTAGTTATGTTAGAAGAAAATTTTCAGAGTTTGTTGATCATTTTCTATAGGGGAGGAGGGATATTTTGGTTATCTCCCTATTATTGAGTTTTTAAGAATGTTTCAAACTCCCATATCTGCTTAAACACAAGCAAAAAACCACCCACCCTTCCTTTGTCTCTATTCTGTGACTGTTTTTGTGAAATTGTTTTGTTGTGAGCCCTACTCACCCTTTGTCTCTCATTTGTGATTGAAGGCTGAATTGTTTGAGTTGGAACAGCTCATTGAGATCCGGCTCTTAGCCTACTTACGAGTAGCAAATCCCAAAGCATTTTCTAAAACAAACGGATATGCAATATTGTTCCAAATTAGGCGATCTAGTCTATACTTGTTTGCTGTGCGCATAACATAGTAATTCTAGGCTAATAATTGGAATAAGAACACATAACGTTTTCAAAAACGGATATCATGGTTAGTAGAGGCCGGTCTTCGGACCGGGCGAGAGGGGGTGCTCATAGCTGACCTTCCCCAATCGTACCCAAGCTCCCGAGCCGAGGCAACTTTGGTGATGACGGACACGTGGCCTTTGGCACCGAGTCAGGGTTTCCTAAATTTTCCAAAATAAAATATTTAGGTGGCGACTCTGTATCTGGGAAAGCAGTCCATGTTTGGCACTTCTTTTCAAAAATCTGTTTTCTCAAAACGATTTGCCAGATTTGGACTCTTTGGTTCAAGATTAAGAACCGTGACAAATCGAGTCCGAACTGTAGTAAGCCCAATATGAACAGAACGGGGAGTCATCCCCCTGGGGCGTTCGGGGAAGTCTACAGCCATTAGGAGGGAGTGGTCGGAGGTGGTGGCTGGCAGGAAAGAGTGGGGGAGGGAGCGGGGAAGAGAGAATACAAACTTGTTTTTAAAACAAGTTGAAAATTCTTTACATATTTTGGAAACGAAAATCATTTGTCAAAGATGTTTTTGATTGGAGTTTACATATTTTTTGAAAACAAAAACAAAAAACAGTAAGGGCATGTTTCATAACGTTTATGTTTACAATTTTTCATTTATATTTATAAAATTTTTAAAAACTATAAATAAAAATTCGTTTGGTATCTATTTTGGTTTTCTAAAATGGGAAATTTGGCTATAAACCCCTTTACCTTCCTTTCATTGTTAAAAGGACTAAGAAAAAAATTATACTTTCTAAACCCCCTCATAATGATAAAGGTTTGTTTCAAATCCCGAAACATTTTATTATTACCCAGATGCATAGCAAATACGGATCTGTGGGTTTCATCTAAAACCCTCTTCTTTAGTTCCGGAATATCTGGGACACATATTCTATTCCGAAATCTCAACACTTCATTCTTAATGCCAAACTCTATTTTCGGGCTTGTTTCAAATTCATCAATCACCTTCTTAAGGAATTCATCCTCTTTTTGTTTCTGTTTAATTTCCTTCATGATTGCCGGCTCGGCTGTAATAGCGGCTATCAATCCGCCCTGTTCACACATTACCACTTCAATTTCAGACTTTTCAAAATCTTGCAAGATCTCTTTCTGTTCAGTAAGCAAACAGGCCATACTCCCCATTGACTTTCTACTCAAGGCATCAGCAATTGTATTAGCTTTCGCGGGGTGATACTAAATCTCAAGATCATAGTCTTTTATTAGTTCGAGCCATCTCCTCTGTCGCATATTCAACTCCTTCTGTGTGAAGAAGTATTTCATACTTTTGTAATCTGTGTAGACTTCACACTTTGCTCCATACAGATAATGCCGCCAGATTTTCAAAGCAAAAACAACTGGGGCCAATTCTAGGTAATGTGTTGGGTAATTCTTCTCATGTGGCCTCAGCTGTCGGAAGGCGTAAGCAATAACCTTTCCGTTCTACATTAATACACAACCCAAACCTTTATAAGACGCATCACTGAAAATTACAAAATTCTCCGTACCTGAAGGTAGTGTCAAAATTAGTGCAATGGTCAATCTTGTTTTCAATTCATGAAAGGCGGCTTCTCTTTCGTCGTTCCATTCAAACGGTTGCCCTTTTCGTGTCAATTGGGTAAAAGGCACAGCTAATTTCGAAAAGTCCCTCACAAACCTCCTGTAGTACCCGGCCAAGCCCATGAAACTACGGACTTCTGCCACATTCGTCGGTGTGGGCCAATTCACAATTGCTTCTATTTTCTGTGGGTCCACTGAAATTCCTTCCTTGTTGATCAAATGCCCTAAGAAAACAACTTCATCCAACCAAAACTCACATTTCTTTAGTTTAGCAAATAATTTCCTTTTCCGAAGTATTTGTAAGACAGTTCTCAAATGATGTTCATGTTTAAGTCTATCTTTAGAATATATCAAAATGTCATCAATAAAAACCACAACAAATTCGTCAAGGTAGGTTTTAAAAATTCAGTTCATTAAGTCCATAAATGCTGTCGGAGCATTAGTCACTCCAAATGGCATAACAAGAAACTCAAAATGTCCATACCTCGTTCTGAATGCGGTTTTCTCAACATCTTCTGCCTTAACTTTCAATTGATGATACCTGGACCTCAAATCAATCTTAGAAAACACCTATGATCCCTGCAACTGGTCAAATAAGTCATCAATACGGGGTAGGGGATATTTGTTCTTTATTGTTACCTTGTTCAATTCCCGATAATCAATGCACAAATGCAAAGTTCCAGCCTTCTTTTTCACAAACAATACTGGTGCACCCCAAGGCGATGTGCTAGCTCAAATAAACCCCTTGTCAAGCAGGCCTGGCAACTATTCTTTCAATTCTTTCATTTCGGCCCAAAATTACATCAAAATGTCTAAAATTCAAGGGTAACAAGTCTACATATAGGATAGCATCCTCAACACGCATATCACAAAATCGGTATATAGATTTACACAATACAGATTCCCCAGATGGAGCAGACACAAATAGCAGTTATGGCAGTAATTCTAAAGGTCTGCTCAATCTAGATACAAATGCACATGTTACAAATGAATGTGTTGATCCAGAGTCAATTAACACAAAGGCATCCTGATTACATATAGAAATGGTACCTGAGACAACTGCGTTGGCATTCCGTGTATTGCCCGAAACAAGCGCAAAAACTCTTCCTTGTCTCACGGTATCCCCGGTGGTAGCAGATCTCAAAGTATTTCCGGCTTTGGGACCAATGCAGTGGAAGTAGCAGCTATTTTTCCACTATTCTGATTACAATCTTGGGCCATATGCCCTTATTTTCCACATTTGAAACAGGCTCCTGACACACGGTAACAAACTCCACGGTGCTTTTTGCTACAAATATTGCACATAGGAGCTGTGTCTCGGGAAGAATTTGAAGTATTTGAGGAGCCCGTATTTTGCTTTTTCGAAAATTTCTTCTTTGAGAAGAAGCCTTGCCTTTTGTTACTTTTCCAGTCAGTTGTTGGCTTAGCTTGTCTGGCTATGTTAGCCTCTGATATGATGGCCCTGTCTAGCACTCCGATGTAGGTCTCTAGCTTCAAGACATTCACTCTTTCTAAAATGTCTCTTCGAAGCCCACCTTCAAAATGCCTCGCCTTCTTATAGTCCGTATCAATCACGTGTGGTGCAAACTTGGCCAATTCAGTGAATTTGGCCTCATACTCAGCTACAGTCATACTGTCTTGCTTAAGTTCCATGAACTCTGCTACTTTCCTATCCCGAACACACTGCGGGAAGTACTTGTCATAGAAAATTTCCAAAAATTTCACCCAATCAACATCCTTGTGATTTTCTCGCATTAACATCCACCATCTTCTTGCCTCGTCTTCTAGCATAAAAGTAGCTAGAAGCACTTTCTGTGTCTCTGAGCAAGGGAACACTTCAAACAATTTTTCAATGCCGAGAACCCATGCCTCGGCTTTCAACGGATCTAATCCACCATGGAACTGCGGTGGTTTCATCTTCTTGAATTCTTTGGTGAGAGCTATTATCCGATCATCATTCTGATTATCTGGCATGGGTGGTGCCGGAGGTGGAGGTGGCGGATGTGGTTGTTGCCACTGCTATTGCCACTCCTGTTGCTGTCTCAAAGTTTTTGCCATTTCCTGTATCAGTCTTTCCATTCTATCCATTTTGGCAGTAGAGGACTCTTCTATTTTATCACTTCTTGTTCTCACTATCTGATTAAACTTGCATTATGCTTTATACAAAAGATTCACAAGTATGCATATAACAAGGAGCATACATATTCAAATAATTTGTAATGCAAGCACTTCACAAACTTATAGCACATAATCGTTCAAATCAAAACATACAAGCGTATTCTAGATGCTTTCAAATTCATACTTATCACATGAATGCATCCTAGATCTTTTCTAGACGCGTATTGCTCTTTTGGACAAGTGTGTGAGTTATTAACTCATGCTCTGATACCACTTTGTCATGACCCGAACTCGTCCCCAAGGGTTAAGGGCATAACCGGCCAATAATCATGAAATTACCTACGGCCTCAAACCAAACCAAACGTATTTTAACAGAGTTAATGGGGGCCAAACGGAAGCAATTTAAAACTTTGTTCATAGAGCTGTGCTTACATGGCACATCATCACAAACCATACATATGCATATTAATAACTCACAACAAAATATGTACTACACAAGGTTCTGTGCGTACAGGATCGTATAAGTCTAAGTCAACCCAAGAAAACTATATACAACATATTCCAAGACTTCGTCCACATGACAAAATAAAACAGAATGACAAAAAGGCGAAGACGAGTCTCGTGCGTGAGACGTGAGGGCTGACTCTTCAAAACCCTTTGTTGTTCCTCACAAACTTCACTGGGGTTGGGTTTGGACTTCTGTTGGCTCACCTACAAACACATGAATGAGCGTGAGTGATAGCCCAGTGAATAATATCAAGTAAAGAAGTTATACAAACGATATGTAGAACAACATGCTTCAAACGGCCTTGGGCCCAATTCATATTTTTATTTAACATATATGCACAATTTAGGTTAGGTGACTACGATTCTGAACAAACTGGCCTTGGGCCCATTCAAACTTTCATTCGTGTCAAAACGGCCTCTGGCCCATTCATTCTTATCAAAATGGCCTCTGGCCCATTCATTCATATCAAAACGGCCTCTGCCCCATTCATTCATGTCAAAACGTTTGCCCATAATTCAAACTGGCAAACTCATAAGGCTTACAAGAAAATAAGCAATTGGACAAATGACAAGTTTCAAATATCGATATTACTCATAGTGATCGGTTGGTTGGTTTGCCCTAGAGCTTGACCCTACACATTCCATGAACACAAAAAGGGTCACAACAATTCAATTCGTTCTAAATTCACATTTTCCTCTTTAGGCTTCATTCTTATCTCTTTAACTCAATTACAATGCTCAATGCATGCCTAAGAGTACTTAGGAGTGAAAGAGGACGGAAAACGAAACACAAAATGCATAAACAAAATTTCAGAAAACAAGGTCCCCGCTCGATCGTGGACTTCCCTACTCGAGCGGACCCATGAGGTCTGCAAAAGTGCTGGATGCATCAAAATTACGCTCGAGCGTGAAGTATGGCGCTCGAGCTAAAGGTCTGTTTACATAGCTCCCCGCTCGAGCGTGAAATTCCCCGCTCGAGCGAACGTCCAAGTCTGCAAAAATACTGGGAGCACGAAATTCACGCTCGAGCAGCGGTTTCCCCGCTCGAGTGGACATCAAATTTTCTGGGTTTTCGAGCTAAGTTCTTGAGCTCAAATCCAGCATTCAAACCGATCCAACTTACAATTTATGGCTCAAACTTCAAATATATTTATGCTATCATGATACAAACACCCATTTACATCAATATGGAGCTCAATTTCATAAATCAAACATAAGCATGTCCCAATTGACACCAAACTCATTTTCAACATGCAAATTCATGCATTCAAAGCTCCTATTCTTATAGTTTGTACATACATGTGATGTATTACCCTTATTCTCAACCTAGATGATGCAAATGGTGATTTCAAACATGAGTTTTAACCAAAACTTTACATGAATAATATATTTCAAGCCCAAACATGCAAATTCAAAGCAATGACACACATGCATGCATATATTGACCTTCAATCCAACATGATCGACTAAATTCCATTTCAATTCTTACTCTTGATTACCCAACTAGCTTGAATACATACTTTACAACATTAAACTCATGAATTACACACCAAGGAGCTTTAATCTTTACAAACTAAGGTTAATTCTTGAGCTAGCTTTCAATTTACTCAAGCTTCTTGAGCAAATCTTCAATTGTTTCTCTCCCTCTCTCTCTAGCCGGCCCTCTCTCTATTTTAGAGCTCAAGATCAGCCAAAATGCAACAAAGGAGGAGAATTGAAGGTGTAGTGCCCTTTTACAACAAATCCCACTAATTCAATTTAATAATAATAACTAATTGGGCATTAATTCAATAGTTTAATCAATTTAATCTGGTCCGAATCCATTTTTCAATTAAACTTCACTGTAGGCTCTAAAAATTATGCCAATCACAATGGCGCGACCAATTTCGATTTCGATGGACGATAGGGCCTTCAATTTAATTTCCAAAGCAGACAATCAAATAGATATTCCTACAGTGAACAGATAGAAATTCAAAACCACATATTTTCACATAATGGCATACAAAATCATATTAAACACATAATCATATTCAAAATAATGACTAATTAGCACAATACAGAACAGGGTTATCACAGTTTCAGTTTTTTTTTTTATATATATTAAATTTCCATTCTTAGTTATGTTAGAAGAAAATTTTCAGAGTTTGTTGATCATTTTCTATAGGGGAAAAGGGATATTTTGATTATCTCCCTATTATTGAGTTTTTAAGAATGTTTCAAACTCCCATATCTGCTTAAACACAAGCAGATAACCACCCACCCTTCCTTTGTCTCTATTCTGTGACTGTTTTTGTGAAATTGTTTTGTTGTGAGCCCCACTCACCCTTTGTCTCTCATTTGTGATTGTTTCTATGAAATTGTTTCTGTGCAGGTATACTTTGTGTTATTGAGATTTCAATTTCATATAGTTTCTTATTTCTTCAAATTAAATATGTAACGACAAGAATGACTAAACATTATTAACCTTGGCTGTCAGAAAAACATATGGTCAAAACCTTTAAGATTTGACAAACAAAAATGATTTCTACAATGGCTAAAATTGACTCTTTTTTTTTCACTAGCACACAATGGCTACAATTGATTTTCATAGTGCACCTTTTGTGATAGAGCTTAGATTTGTGTGTGTAATTGTGATGTTTAAAATGTTGTACTCTATGTGCACTTCATTTCAACAATGAGCCCTCCAATATTCAATTGAATCAATGTTTGTGGCTTGATGATTATCTTTCTTGAAACAACTTGTATTTAGATGTTCTGTTTTTCACACTGAGAAATTTGAACTATAATTAAGTGTACATATTTAGCGCTCTCAAAGAAACTTGTCATCCTAAGTGCCCTCAATAGCTTTGTCCTCTGTCTTGAATGCCTAGAGGGGCAAAAAAGAAACCAAGCTATTTGAACTTAAATTGTGTTGGACTAGTTAAAAACTTGTTCAAGATAACAAGCTTAAGAGCTCGGCTTGTTATGGAAAGCAATCAAGCTTAAACACACTTTAACTAGAGTTTGACTAGTGCTCCGCTTGTTAGAAACTCATTCTAACGAAAGTGATAGCCCAAGTCTCATCTGAAGCAAAACAGTTACTTGCATCTAGAAGAGAGGTTAATAATGGATGTATTGACTTGTAAACAACAATTCTACATATGGCTACCAATGCAGAAAGCTTATATGCGAAATTAGGGCTGGAGACTTCTTGTTACTCCTTGTTGCTTTTACACTTCATTGACACAACCATTAATTCATCAAATTCATTAGCCATCGAATTTCTGAACGTTTGGTAGTTTTAGTGAAGTGTATTGAGTCAAAGTGTCACTGCTCGAGTTTTAGTAAACATAAGTTTGAAAGTCGTTCGTGTCATAAAATTTAACAATCTAAAAAACCCATCACATTAGATAATTCCATAAACTGATGCCGATGTTCTATGCAAACCTGGTAATACTCTTATAATATGAAAAAAAAATGATAAAAAAAAAATCAAAACTATGATCAAGCTCAATGAATCAAAGACTCGTGTTTCTGCATTATGCAGTGAAGTTTAACTAAACCTTGCAACATGGCCAGAGGATATTACAAAGACAATGCTTGCAACTTGAACTGCTCCGACTTCAATATTAATCTTTGTTGAGATTCAATTCTCCTTTTGCTCTGAGTTCCTATGTTCAGAGGAAAGGACAATCTAGATCTTTAAATGAATGACATGCTCTTTTAAACTGTACTTTCAATGTACTAGCTGATCACATCCATTTACTAATGACGGATTGATTAAAAGCCAGCTCATGCATTAGAATTTTGCCTGGAAAAGTCAACAAGATATGAAGAAAATAAGTACCACACAGATATGTTTGTCAACAAATGACAAGAAAACATATTTCAAATCATGGAAGACATTCCACAAATCAAACAAGGCACTCACCTAAGAAGAACTGATACATTGTAAAAACCATTGAAACTTGAGAGCTTGATGCGAAAGGCATCACCGTTGCTGTATGCTCTCCTCAAGGACTGCACAGAGAGAGAGATGGGGCAAAACAACTAGAAGTAGAGAACTTGACATACACCTATTGAAAGCAATAATTGTGCAAATCCATTAAAACAACTATATGGTTGGGTCATGCATTAGAAGCAGGATGAAATCAAACCTTACGTAAGAGTCGCTGTTCTTACAGCCCTCAAGAACTTATGGTAGGACTAGCTTTTCACCAAGCCAATGGTAGGATTGAATGTCCCTCAAGCTTTCACATTGATTAGAAATTAATATCAATCCCTTAATGACAATCAATGCGAGTTTTGCCACTAGCAATTAGCTTAAAGGGGGGAAAGAAGAACACCTTCTGAGAAATTTTATATTAAGATTATAGATTAAGCACCTACAAATATCTGATCAAGTAACATTTGGAGTGTATAACAAGCTTGATAAACTAAAGTATAACAGTTGATTTGACAAAATGTTGGTTTCATTCGAAGTTGTATGGGTGAATAACACAAGCTATTCCTACACCCAAAATTGATCCCAGGGTCTTCAGTAAACTGAGGCCACCCTAAACCTCGGGGTTAAATTGATTCTAGGGTCTTGAGTAAACACCACTTTTGACACAAAAAAGGCACGAAGACCATCAAGATTGTAAAGACTCTCTGCTGGGAACTCCAAGCATCGATGAAGTCCTTGCAGCGACCCAAAAAAAGACAAAGCACCTTGTATTGCTGTAATCAGTTCCCCAACTTTTTGGCTTTTATCAAAATCACTAAGCTCATGGAAGGCTGGGCTTATGTTGTCATACACTTGGCTGAGGCACTTTACTAGAATCTTCTGGCACTGTTGGAGGTTTTCTACTTCCATTTGCACCTTCTTATGCTCCCTCTTCAAAGCTCATCTCGTCAAATTTTCTTTTCTTTAATGGAGAGACCAAATTCTCCTTCACATTTTCTATCTTTTTCCCTTTTCCTTTTCCTTTCTCGTTCTTGTTCTCTTTCTCTTTCTCTGATTGGGTTTCAACATTTAGAGGAAACAAAGGAGGCTCATAGCCACTTAATCGACAGAATACCCTTTCAACTGTTTCACTTATTTCCTTCCCCAGCCCATTGTTGTCCAAAATCAAATCCCAAACTGATTTAGAGGCTTTCTCAAGCACTGAAGTCCTGCAGGGCACCAACAAGGTATGAGGAAAAATGAAGTCAAATTAAAGTGCTTGCCAATAAAATGTCAGAGATATAGGTTTAATGATTAATGACTCTTTGACTTATACATCATGAGAATGTAATGTACTGTAATACAATACATAATGAACACCTAATGCATACAACCACAATTGATAGTTACTATAATTGAATCAAACAGTTCTCCAGAAACAAGTGCAAGAGAATTAATGCAAGGAACTCTATTTGGCAGAGTAAAACTTACAGAACTGAGATAAAGAACTTCATATTATACTTGCTGAATTTTTTTTGGTAACGATAGCAATTTACCATTTTTTTTGTTTTCAAAAAGGCGACATGTCTATTTTTAATTTGTTCAAAACAAAAACAAAAAAACGTGGCTGATGCATAGGGAGTTGCCACAAGTGGTAAGTGACGGTTGCGGGTGGTCAGAAATAGTAGCCACTAGGAGGGAGTGGTCGGAGGTAGTGGCCGGCAGGAAAGAGTGGGGGAGGAAGCAGGGAAGAAAGAATACAAACTTGTTTTTAAAACAAGTTGAAAATTCTTTACATATTTTGGAAACGAAAAACATTTGTCAAAGATGTTTTTGATTGGAGTCTACATATTTTTTGAAAACAAAAACAAAAAACAGTAAGGGCATGTTTAGTAACGTTTATGTTTACAATTTTCCATTTATATTTATAAAATTTTTAAAAACTATAAATAAAAATTCGTTTGGTATCTATTTTGGTTTTCTAAAATGGAAAATTTGGCTATAAACCCCTTTACCTTTCTTTCATTGTTAAAAGGACTAAGAAAAAAATTATACTTTCTAAATCCCCTCATAATTATAAAGTTTTGCATAAAGGACAAAATTTATTATTTAAATATTTTATCAGACTATTATACCTTCAACTAAATCTTCCCACCTTCTCCACCCACTCTTTCCCCACCTTCTCCGTCTCTCTCCTGTCCCTCTAAACACAGCTTCTCTTCATAGGCATGTCAGAGGCCATCCGTCGATCTCTCCCCCTTGTCGCCGCCGTTCATCGGTCTCACTCCCTCCATCGTTGCCACCCTACGAGATCTAACCACTACCAGACAAGATCTGGTTGCATAGTGAATAGATCTGGTCCTGCCGCTACTTTGCTCTTCCTCCGTCGTTGATGGTGCTGAACAATCGTCGCACAAGATAAATACATACATTGGAATTCCATAGGTCTAATAGTCACATCAATAACATAGTTTTACTTGTCTTTACTCATTATAAAATTTCTCATTACATGAGACCAATAGGAATAATTAGTACCATCTAACTTAGTGGCGATAGCTTGTAATTTATCATCAGTCATAGTACTATAATTAAGCAACACAGTAAAATCAAAGCAAAGAGACAATTACACAACTAGAGTTGTTGTTGCTATAATTAAAGAGCCCGTATGGTCGAACACAAAATAACCAGACCCAAGGTCAAACTTATAATAACCAGACCCAATCACCCTCAAATAGCAATCAGAGAGAGAACCAAGGCAAAGCACATAGTGAGAGAGAGAGAGAGAGAGAGAATTGAACCTAAACCCAGAAGGCGAAGTCAATGTCAGATACTAGGTCTGGAGCGTGGTCGAGCAGTCAGACTTTGATCGTGTGAACTAAATGGAGAGATAGAAAGATTACCAATCAGAGTCACACAGAGAATCGATCGAACTAGAGGTAGAGAGCTTCGATCGAACCACAAGTAGAGAGCTTCCGTTGAACCAGATGAGCCAATTAAGGGGTCGAGCTTCGAAGTGCGATAAAGAGAAAAGGGGCTATG
The DNA here is from genome assembly GCA_022316695.1 of Camellia oleifera. Classification (NCBI taxonomy): domain Eukaryota; kingdom Viridiplantae; phylum Streptophyta; class Magnoliopsida; order Ericales; family Theaceae; genus Camellia; species Camellia oleifera. The sequence goes on from CM039316.1 coordinate 190,574,749, forward strand.
ATGATCAATGATGATCTGCGAAAGGTATGCTAACCTCTGTAACTCTGCTCTGATACCATGATAACTGATAAGAAAACCTTGTCTTACAATTAATCAATTTGAGTACAAATATATAAAACCCTAAGTTAATAGAATGAAACCTTAACAAGCTAAAGGACTAAACTATCCTTAATAAATAATATAAACTACAATTCACAGTTACTGCTTGGTGCTTTTGCACTTCATTGACACAACCATTAATTCATCATATTCATTAGCCATCAAATTTCTGAACTTTTGGTAGTTTTGGTGAAGTGTATTGAGTCAAAGTGTCGCTGCTCGAGTTTTAGTAAACTTATACATAAGTTTGAAAGTCATTCGTGTCGTAAAATTTAACAATCTAAAAAACCCATCATATTAGATAATTCAATAAATTGATGTCGATATTCTACGCAGACCTGATAATACTCTTATAATATGAGAAGAAAAAATAAAAAGAAAAAAAAAAAATCAAAACGATGATCAAGCTTAATGAATCAAAGACTTGTGTTCCTACATTATGCAGTGAAGTTTAACTAAACCTTGCAACATGGCCAAAGGATTACAAAGACAATGCTTGCAACTTGAACTGCTCTGGCTTCAACATTAATGTTTGTTGAGATTCAATTCTCTTTTTGCTCAAAGTTCCTATGTTCGGAGGAGACGACAATCGAGATCTTTAAATCAATGAAATGCTCTTTTAACTGTTCTTTCAATGTACCAGCTGATCACATCCATTTACTAATCGCAGCTCGATTAGAAGCCAGCTCATGCATTAGAATTTTGCCTGGAAAAGTCAAGAAGAATGGAAGAAAATAAGTACCACATAGATATGTTTGTCATCAAATGACAAGAAAACATATTTCAAATCATGGAAGACATTCCACAAATTAGGTAGGGCACTCACCTGAGAAGAACTGATACATTGTAAAAATCATTAAAACTTAAGAGTGCGATGTGAATGGCATCGCCCTTGCCGTAAGCTCTCCTCAAGGACTGCACACACAGAGAGAGGATAGGGAAAAACAACTAGATGCAGAGAGCTTGACATACTCCTAGCGAAGACAACAATTGTGAAAATCTCCACAGGTTGATGATCAGGAAGCCATTGATATTTCCTTTCAAACCTTGGCAGAAAGCAAGAAGTCTTGTTGTAGTATAGACAATCAGATTTTGCGTTTCAGGGAACAAATATAAGAGGTACAACCTATGTTGCAGAGAGAGATAGACTTCTCTCATGCTTTCAGATTGATCAAAAATTAATATCAATCCTTTAACGACACAATCAATTCGAGTTTTGCCACTAGCAATTAGCTTAAGTGGTATGTCTGGTTGCCCTGTAACACAAAGATGTGGGTTCCTTTCCAAGTCCCAATTGAGACACACTTGCAGCATCTTACTTACTGAAGGAACGGGGGAGACAGAAGAACACTTTCTGAGAAATTTTATATTAAGATTATAGATTAAGCACCTACAAATATCTGATCAAGTAACATTTGGAGTGCATAACAAGCTTTATAAACTACAGTATAACTGTTGATTTAGAAAAATGTTAGTTTCATTAGAAGTTGTATGGGTGAATAACACAAGCTATTCCTACACCTAAAATTGATCCTAGCAGTCTTGAATACATTGAGGCCACCCCAAACCTCAGGGTTAAGAAGGGTGGTGAGTCCTGTGTTTCAAGAAGATTTGATGAAACACCACTTCTGGCACAAAAAAGGCACAAAGACCATCAAGATCGTAAAGACTCTATGCTGGGAACTCCAAGCATCAATGAAGTCCTTGAAGCAACCCAAAAAAAGACAAAGCATCTTTTATTGCTGCAATCAGTTTAATGCATCCAACAAAGAGGTTATAGAAGATAAAGTTCATAAACTTCAGCTACCAACCAAGCTCACTTGTAGGCAGGTCCCCAACTTTTTGGCTCTTGTCAAAATCACCGAGCTCATGGAAGGTTGGGCTTTTGTTGTCATAAACTTGGCTGAGGCACTTTACTAGAATCTTTTGGCATGGCTGGAGGTTTGCTACTTCCACTTGAACCTTTATATGCTCCCTCTTCATAGCTCATAATTTTCTTTTCTTTAGTGAAGAGACCAAATTCTCCTTCCCATTTTCTATCTCTTTCCCTTTTCCTTTCTCGTTCTCTTTCTCTTTCTCTGATTGGGTTTCAACATTTAGAGGAAACAAAGGAGGCTCACAGCCAATTAATCGACAGAATACCTTTTCAATTGTTTCACTTATTTTCTTCCCCAACCCATTGCTATCCAGAATCAAATCCCAAACTGATTTAGAGGCTTTCTCAAGCATTGAAGTCCTGCAGGGCACCAACAAGGTATGAGGAAAATTGAAGTCAAATTAAAGTGCTTGCCAATAAAATGTCAGAGAAATAGGTTTAGTGATTAATGACTCTTTAACTTATACATCATGAGAGTATAATGTACTGTAGTACAATACATAATGAACATCTAATGCATGCAACAACAATTGATGGTTACTATAATCGAATGAAACAGTTCTCCAGAAACAAGTGCACAAGAACTAATGCAAGGAACTCTATTTGGCAGAGTAAAACATACAGAACTGAGATAAAGGTATGTTTTTTTTGGTAACGATTACAATTTACCGTTTTTTGTTTTCAAAAAGGAAACATGTCTATTAACAAACATGTTTGATAAACAAACAGGGTAAAAGGAGAGTGGGGAATTGCCAGAGGTGGTGGCTGATGCGTAGGGAATTGCCATAAGTGGTAAGTGATGGTTGCAGATGGTCAAAAGTAGTAGCCACTAGGCGGGAGTGGTTGGAGGTGGTGGCCGCCAAGAAAGAGTGGGGGAGGGAAAAGGGACGAGAGAATGCAAACTTGTTTTCAAAACAAGTTGAAAATTATTTACATATTTTTGAAACGAAAAACATTTGTCAAAAATCTTTTTGATTTGAGTTTACATATTTTTTGAAAACAAAAACAAAAAATAGTTAGGGCTTGTTTTGTAATGTTTATATTTACAATTTTCCATTAATATTTACCAAAATTTTAAAAACTTTAAACAAAAACTCGTTTAGTATCTATTTTTGTTTTCTAACAATCAAAAAGTTAGTTTCAGTTGTTTTTGAAAATTTGCTTGGTTCCATTTTTCCAAAAATATTTTTCAGAAAATTCTACTTTCTTATTTTCTGTGTTTTTTTTGTTTTTACTGAATTTTTTTAATATTTTAAGTAATTTTTTTTCTTTTTAGACACACCTAACTTAAATACACCTAAAAAGTATAAAAAAAAATGTAAAAAAAAAAAATCTTTTAAAAATTCAGTAAACACCAAAAATACAAGAATTTAGTACATTTTTTGTATTTTTATGTATTTATTATTTTTTTAAAATATTTTTTCACAAATTTTTTACTTTTTAGATATATCCAAGTAAGGTGCACCTAAAAAAGTAAAAAAAAAAAAATGTTTAAAATTTTAAAAATATTCACTAAAAACAAAAAAAAAAAAACACAAAAATCAAAAAACTCAATTTTCAAATAACTTAATTCAGAAAACTCAAACCAAACACACTGAAAAGCTTTAATTCTCTCACCTCCTCAGACCACCACCCACTACTCATAACCACTATCGGGCACCCCCACCTCCGGCCACCATTGCCACTGACCTCTTATGAATATCAACACTAGCTACCACCTTCGATGGCTGACGACCATCTCCGACCTTCGACAATCACCACCTCATGTGGCTGGTAACCACCTCCAACGACCACCAACCATCTCTAGTGGCCTATAAAGCATGAGTACAAATACGAATACTGATACTGGTACGATACGGGTACGTCGATATGGTAAAATTAAAATTAAAAAAAAAAAGGTACGGGTACGGTTTCGTACGCTTGTAAAAAAATATTTATTTTTAATTTAGAGTAATGCAAAAATTAATTAAATGGTTTAATTTATTAAGGTCCAACCTACATTTAATATTTAATACCAAAAGTAAAGATATAAATCAAAATTAATTGTCAATATATTAAATAACTTACAAATCATAGTTTAATTTTAAAATCATGCTAAGTATAAAACAAAAAATAAAAAAGAAGTCTAGTGAAAGAAGTTTTATCTTTATAGTAGAAGAAAATATTATTTCAACTGAGGTACGGTATGGTATGGTTTAGGTATATACTAGTTACGTCTAAGTACGCCAAAAATGAAGAAGAAAAAATTTGGATACGTGTTTCGAGTACCCGGTACGTATGCAGAACTACCATATAAGGTACCATATGCTGATAAGTACCTGGTACGGGTACGACATGTTTTTCGAAGTACCCATGCTTCATAGCCAGTGGCCAACAACAACCTCTGATCACCACCTCTATGTGACCAGCAACTACATCCATCCAGCCACCATCTATAACCGTTGACAACCACCTTCAGACACCACCACATATGTACTGAACATGTTTTTTGTTTTTGTTTTTTACAAAAAATATATATGAACATGTTTAATGTTATCTCTAAACAAAAAGCAATAAACTGTAACCAAACAACACCTAAGCATGAACATTGCCAAACATACCTTTAGGTAACTAATGCAAACTATAAGAAGCTAAAGAAAAATTAAATTCAAAGAAGCAATGATATTTCGAAATTGGCATAGTTTCAAAGAAAAGCTGATAGCAACCATATATAATCACTAACCGTTGGTACAAGCGATGCGTGTGCAATTTGAAATAAGTAAAAATAAAACAAAAGATTCACTATATATTGTGTGCCACTCAAGTGGTAAGAGTTTTCTTCCTTAAACCTAAGGTCCAAGGTTCAAGTCCCATATTCCTCCCATCTATCTAATTTTTTTGTTTCAAATAGAAAAATGGACATTTGGCAACATAAGGAGAAAAGGCTCAGGGCCAGCTCAAAGGGGCTACAAATGAAGCACTTACTTCAGGCCTCAATTTGAGTTGAAATCTTATAGGTAAAACAAAAAATAAAGAATACAGAATATCAGTAGCTTTTCCAAACTAAAATAAGATTATCAAGTTTTGTATGAACTTCATACATTGGCTCTACACCCATGTGAGACCGCATTCATATGTGTAATTGATAAAAAAAAATTAGTGATTTAGTAGAGATCCCTATCATTTGTGTGCCAATAAAAATCTATTTCGCACTCTCATACGCTCATAAATTAAGAAAATAAAATTTAGTTAAAATCAAATATTTCTTATGAATAATTTCATTTAGTAGATATTAATTTCACTAAATATAACTTGCATGGAAAAATTTTAATTTTTTTACACTTGAAATTTTTAACTAAAAGTAAAATTTATTGACAAGACACATGAAAAAGGTTGAGGTCTTCATTGGGGATTCTCCATCACAAGGGACTTTTGTGAAAAGTAGGCAGATTTTAGATGCGACTTTGGTGGCAAATGAGGTGGTGAAGGAATATAGGAGTTTAGGGAAGGAGGGGATTGTCTTTAAGATAGATTTTGAGAAAGCATATGATCTCGTAGATTGGCAATCTCTAGATTTTGTAATGGGAATGAAAGGTTATGGTGAGAGACGGAGATCATGGATTAGCAACTTGTAACATATCGGTGATAGTCAATGGTAAGCAAGGGGAGAGCTTTAAGGCTTCGAGAGGACTCAGGCAAGGGAGGCAGGCTTGTTTGGAGGTTTATATGTGGGTAAAAGTATGGTTCCTGTGACACATTTACAGTTTGCAGATGACACTATCTTCTTTTTCTCGGGGGATGAAAGTCAAGTGGTTAATCTTTTTTCAGTGTTAAAATTGTTTTGGGTGATTTTGAGGCTTAAGGTTAATTTGGAAAAGAGTAGTGTGGTTGGTATTAATGTAGAAAGTGATCATCTCTAGAGAGTGGTTGCACTTCTAGAATGTGACGTTGAGACATTTCCGATTAAATAGTTGGAACTTCCATTGGGAGGTAACCCTATAAATGAGTCATTCTGGGCTGTAGTTGTGGAAAATATAGGGAAGTAGCTGGAAGGGTGGAGTATGGCTTTACTTTCTCAAAACGGTAGGTTCGTTTTAGTTAAGATAGTTCTAAGTGGTATTCCAATTTACTTTTTGTTTCTATTTAAGATTCCAGTTAAGGTGGCAAGATCTTTAGAAAAATTGATGCAGGACTTTCTTTGGGAGGGGAAGGATGAGGGCAAAAAAAATCATTTGGTGAATTGGGAGAGAGTTTTCTTTGCTAAGGAAAAGGGGGATTTGGCCATAGGTAATATAATGGCTAAGAGCACAGCTATACTTCGCGAGTGGTTATGAAGATTCTCAAATGAGTGTGATTCATTATGGCATAAGGTTATTAGAAGCAAGTATGGGATTCATGTTAACGGTACAGATTCGCAGGTGGTCACTTGGGGTAATGGGCAAGCTTCTTGAAAATCAATCTCTCGTATTTATCCAATCTAGTTCCATTTCATTTCTATGAAGGTAGGTAATAGGAAAATTTCCAAATTCTGGGAAGATATTTGGGTGGGTTCTTCCTTCGTTGTGTCTTTTCCACATTTGTACAGAATCTCATAATTTCTCTATTGCTTTTGTGGCATGCTCATCTTTGGCTCAAATTTCTTGAAATTTTAATTTTCCTAGAAATCTTAATCATAGGGCGGTTAGGGAATTTGGTGAATCTTTTGTCAAGGCTTGAACATGTCTCTTTGGTTCCAACTTTGGAGGACAAGTGGGTTTGGGCTGTTCTCGAGCTCCTTTTGTTGTAAATCTTTTTTCGACAAACTCATTGATAAGTCTCACATACCTTTGTTCCCTTTTCACAAGAAGATATGGAGGGCTTGTGTTCCTCTTAAGGTAAAGATGTTTATGTGGATTTTGGTTCATGGAGGCACTTTAACAAATGATACATTGCAAAGGAGAAGGCCTTCCCGTTCTCTAAGTCCTCAATGGTTCATAATGTGTAGAAGGAATGGTGAATCTTTGGATCATTTATTTCTACATTGTCCAGTGGCAGCGAGCTTGTGGCAAAGGTTGTTTTGTTTGGGGAATGTTATAATGAAATCAAAACTAAGTAATAGTCACCTTCAAGAGATTTTGGAACTCAAGTGTCGAATGAAGCAGAAAGGGTCTTCAATGTAGGTTCTTCAATGTAGGTTCTTCAATGGAAGGTCTTCGGGTTTTCGATGGAGGGTCTCTTCAATGGAGTTTCTCTTTACTATATGTTGAACCGAAATAGGGTCTGAACCTTTGCTTTACAATTTTGAACATGTGTGTGGAAAGAGGATTAAGGTGGTGTGTGTACAAGGATATGAGTTAAGGGTATGATTAGAATATTTGGTGTGTGGAATGAAACAATTATTAATAATCAAATCACTAACTGCATGCATTGAGAAATGATGTACACAAAGGTAAGTAGGTGTGCAGAAACATAATTTCCCATGAGATTGAGAATTAATCCCATGGGATTAATGGTAAAAAGAACATTTTGTCCCTTCATTTTAATAATTCTACAATGAAAGGGTAATTATGTAATTTCACAAGTTTAATTCCAATCAATTAATACCACCACACTGCTACACAAACAAACACACTTTATCTTATATTTCCAACTTAATACCACTACATTTCTAATTTCCTCATTCAATCCCACCACACTCATGATCCCATCAAACTTAATCCGCCAAGCAAACATAACCTAATAATATAGCTAGAATATGTGCTAAGTAGATATAAATTAAAAAAATTAAAAATACATAGAAAATCCTAGTCCTCTCTCTCTCTCTCTCTCTCCCCGCTCCTCCCTTTCTATTTAGAGTAATTATTTTGTCTTTTGAAAATTTCATATTAACAATGTGTCCAACTAATAACAACGAATCTAATAATTACATGACACTAAAACAAGATAATGAGTGTAAGGCCTTGTTCATTTTTATTTTTTTTAGAAAAAAATTTAGAATTTTTTTTGAAAAAATAAAAACTAGTTTGATAAAAATAAATATTAAAAAGGTATTTTTAAATTTTTAAAAATTATTTAGGGTCTCCCAAAAGATAAAATTATATAAAAATAATAATTGTTTTTTATTTATTTTTTGTTTCTTTCACTAAATTAATTTCTAATTTTTTTTTTAAAAAATTCTGAAATAAATTTTTAAAAATCAAACCAAACATGAAAGTCTTTTGCGATGACATAAACTTCAAAGTGAACAAGTAGTTTAACAGTTGCTTTCACAAAGATTGACTACCCTCTCCCCCCCCCCTCCCCTTTCCCCGAAACAAGAAAAAAAATGGATAGAGAGAAAAAGAGAAAGAAAAAGAAGATTCGTTGAACATATATATATGGGCGCTATTTAAGTGTGCAACCCCCTTAAGGTTGCACACCATATGCAACCCAATTTTAGCCGTTAGATTACAATAATTGATCAAGACCATTGAATTGTTTAATTGTAAAAAAGTTGAAACCGAGGCAACCGGTTAATGCTCGTATTTACATGATTGCATCCCACTCACTCTCTTTATTTCGTCTCTATCTCTCTTTGTTCTCCTCTCTGTGTAAGGTTGAGTGTGTAACCCTTGATTTCCATTAACAACGAGAAGCCCATGCTGGCTTTCATTGACGAAGCTTTGTAGGGAACAATATAACGGGCGATTTCCAACAACAACGGAACTACAAGGCTGTGTTGGTTCCTTTGCTGAAGTGAAGGCGTTCTCTCCAAGTAGATATGAGGTGTGGAGCTGTCTCCCTCTCTCTGTCTCTCTCTCTCTGTCTGGCCTCTTCACTTCAGCTATTTTCCTTCAACTAAACCTCCATCCTAACTTCAACCGCTCTATGCTTCGCTCAAACGGAAACCCCTTCATTGGCAACTAACCTTCCTCTTTCTCAATCGAGTGTTTATGTTTACACAAACAATTCAACCGTGTGAAAATGTCATGTTTGTGTTTGTGTTAACATTTTTTGGTCATCAAGTAATTGTTTGTACTAATGTTATGTACAGTATGGCCCCAGCGGAAGTGAAAAAGGAAGGTGATGATTATGACATTCCAAATGAAGCAGATAACATTTGTTTGATCAATGAAAGTCGGGTAGAACCTTATCATGGTTGCGAAGCTAGTCCGAGCAATGAAGAAGCAACCAACATTAATGTTGAAGATGGCGGAGCCGATGTGAAACAAGAAATGGTTGACGATGCTCATCGGAATGACATGGTTGGTGATGTTGAACGTGCTCTTCTAGAACAGAAATTTGATTTGGTCAAAGATGGAGAAGCTTTCTATAACGCGTATGCTAAAGCCAAGGGATTTAGTATACGAAAATCCAGATTTAACACAAATAAACAGGGAAAGGTTGTTAGTAGGCTATGGTTGTGTTCAAGGGAAGGTCAGAGATTACCAAAATACTTGGACCGTGTTGCTGAGAAGAGTAGAGCTCCCAAGGCACTAACAAGAGTAGGTTGCAAAGCCCAATTTCGCATATGGTACGACCCAGATGCTGGTAAAGGGGGAAAGTATGTTATGACTCACTTCGTCGCAGATCACAACCATGAATTGGCAGAACAACACTGTGTGATGTATCTGAGGTGACATCGCGGTTTAAACAGCATTGACAAAGCTCAAGCAATGGCTATGCACAATGTCGGTATGAAGACGAGCCAAATCATGGACTATATGGCAAATCAATCTGGGTCTTATGAGAATGTTGGTTTCATCCGTACAGATCTACACAACCATATTCAAGTAGAACATAGAGTAGAAGTTGAGGATGGTGATGCGCAGGGTGCGTTGGTTCACCTATGTACAAAACTTGATGTTGACCCAGGTTTTTTTTACAAGTATGATGTGTGTAAGGACAACAAGTTACAAACTCTGTTCTAGGTAGATTCGAAATCGTTGGCTGACTACGCAAAGTTTGGTGATGTGTTGATATTTGACTCAACTTACAGAACCAATGCGTATAAGAAACTTTTGCCATGTTGGCTAGTGTGACTAACCACTTCACAATCATGATATTTTCATGTGTTTTGCTAGCTAATAAGACAATTGATACATACACATGGGTTTTGGAAACATTTATGGTGGCGATGGGCAATAAAGCACCTGTGTCTGTACTAACAGATAAGGATAAGGCGATGCGAGAGGCACTCAGAAGAGTATTTCCAGACACAAGACATCGATCATGTAATTGGCATCTTGAGAAAAATGTTGTTTCAAATGTTCACAAAAGTGGCTTTGCACATGCTTTCAAGCAGTGCATGGACATAGAAACAGATAAGGCAAAGTCTTAGGATGGCTGGATGAGAATGGTTGAAAAATTTGGACTTCAAACCAACAGCTGGGTGTTAGAGACATATGAGAAGCGTCATATGTGGGCTGAGGCATATATGCGTGGACATTTCTTTGCTGAGATGAAGAGCACTTAGCGCTCGGAGAGTATGAATGCTTATTTCAATCCCTTCCTCCAACACAAATTGAAGCTATATGAATTTGTTAGGCACTATGATCGGGCTCTTGCAAGGATAAGGTATAACGAGGCTGGAGATGATGCTGAAACAAATAACACTTTTCTAGTATTGATAACTCCATTGCGAGATATAGAGAGACATGGAGCTGAGCTATTCACCTGAAATATATTTAGAATGTTCCGTGATGAAATCGTAGAAGAGGGGAAGTTAAATGTGAAGGACGTGTTCCCTTTTCCGGATGGTCAGAAATGCTACTATATTCATAAGTACAAGGTGAAGGATAGATCATGGATAGTAACACACAATCCAGTAGATGCTACAATGAGATGTTCTTGCATAAAGTTTGAGTCATTAGGGCTACCTTGCTGTCACATGATATGTGTTATGAAAGCCGAAAATTTAACGCAAATTCCCCCAACTTGTGTGCTGCATAGATGGACAAAGGCTGCAAGCAAGGATGGCCAGCAATGGTGTCAACCCTCAATTGATAGCACTACAACACAGATGGCCCGGTATGGGATATTGAGTTCTTTCTACAATGAAATGTGTTTTTATGCCTCGTAATCAACGGAAGGTTTCAAAGAGGCTCAAGATGCATGTCTTCCAATGACGAGCTGGATGACGGAGTTATATGAGAGGAATCTGAATGATGGGGATGGAGACAAAGGGAAACATTCAATCCCACGACAATTTGGATTAAAAGATCCTGATCTTGTGAAGACAAAAGGGAACCCGGGATGGGCCTTGTCCAACTGTCGAAGACCAAGAAAATGTGGGAATTACAAATGCATTAGGCACACAAAGCGAACGTGTCCTAAGGTTCGATTTAGCCGAACAGTGGGTAGTAACTCAGATGCAGATACAACCCACATCACTAACCCTGAGTACAATGCAGAGTCATTGCCCATTGGCTGCAAACCTGGGTTGGTGGATCCAAGTACACCGCACATTAAGTAACGATGACTATTTTTCGATGTTTCTCCTAATTCCAAACAGCCTGTGGGCCAATACGGTAGTGTCGAAGCAACAGTGTGTAAAAATGATTCGACCACAATTGATGAGGTAAATCAGGTAATTGTATAATTTGTATGATTTACTTATTCCCTTAATTTATTAGGTAGACAGTACTAGCTATTGAAAACACATCATTGCAAAGAATAGGATAGATATGTATGAAGTTTTCATTTTGCACGGATTATTGTACGTAACGTGTAAATAATTGGTTACATACAATGCCAGGAAATGGCACAATGTTACTTATGTACAAGGCCAGGAACAGTAATTTCCCATATTGTTTAGAGTGATGTTGTTATTTGTGTTTGCAGTGACTAGTCATTTTGAAAACCAATTGAAGGCGAGATATATATGGCTTGTATGTGTATTGTTTTGGATTGGAAATTGGCTTATGCCTATATTCCATGATTCCTATTGTGGGTTGCTTGTTTGTGTTCCATATTTGGTTGGATCTAACTGAAGGGTTTCTTGCGGTGTGGTTTATCAGCTAACGATGTGTTTGGCTTCGTATTGATTTGTTATGACTTGTTTCGGTAAATTACTATTATATTTCGAGTAAAATACGAATTTTGTCCATGTGGTTTTGCAAAATTACATCCCAGCACATGCATTTTGTATATAGTTCAAGTGGCAGTTAATTTTGGGTATTACTTGGAGAAAGTAACCCAACGAACTTGTTTACTTTATCTCTATGCCGATTGCTCTATGAATTACGAGTTATGAACAGGAGTTATGAAATTATTTCATGTTAACTATGAAAGTGATGGGTTTATTGTTAGTAAAATTAAGGTGGGCCTATATCTACAGCAACCAAGCAATAATTTAAAGTTGACAATTTAAAGAAGAACATCAAGCAATTGTGGTATTGGTTCGAATGCCTGAAAAGGATAAAGACTTCTTTCGATGAACTGATGGTAACAAAGTAAACAAGTAGAATGACCTTTCTGATATGAGGTGATGGTAACAAATCATAGAAGATAAAACTTTGCTGATTTGAGGTTGAAAAATGAGAAGGGAAAAAACTACTCAGAAGTTACAATGTAGAAAGTAAGTTGTTGTGTTGTTGTTTATGTCCTCTCTCTCTGCAAACCTTCTGCCCTTTATAGCTCTTATTTCCCACGACCCCATGATCTGCCGAATCTGCAACTATTTCTGTGCAACTTCTATGACTGCACGGTCATTTCCATGTCTCCAAACCACATAAAAACCTTTACTTGCACCTGTCAAAATGCATATCCTTGAAGTTGCCACCTGTGCCCAAGTCCTTTTAGCCTTTCCTCGATAGATATAGACTCCCAATTTGTTCATGTTTCCTCTTGGAGGTTGGCCACTAAATCCATGATCATTGCCAGTAACTGCTCTACCATGTAAGTCAAGTGGCATGCAAGATTCAATGTTAGTTGATAACCCTTGTCTTCAGGTGGACTTGCCATGTGTCCTCAATTGAATGGAGCACCTATTGGCAGGATGTGGGAAAAATAGGTATAAAGAGGAATTTTTAAAAAATAACCAATCATAATTTAGCTGAAAATATGAGTGAACTTTAAAAGAAAAAAAAAAGTAGTTTCCATTTTTATGATTATAAACCTGAAATGTATATTTTATTTTCAATATAAATAAGTTGTGTATTGTGGTTACATAAGATGTAGGACAACAATTGTGTTATTTTATCACAGTCCAGAAAAACGGGTATTTCAAATATTAACAAGTTTACCAATGTTGAATTTATTGATTAAATTACAAGGAAAATTCAATAGTTGGCAAAGTTTGAAGATTCAAAGTCAGGGGGCAGTTACAGTGAGTGGCCAAGTGTTGTGGTTCAGTGGCCCAGTTTGCAAGGATTGTGGTTGTGTTTAGTGGACAATATTCTGTCAATTTTTGTCTCATAATGATGAGGAACGTGTGCCACAATGGTGAAAAGGAAGGTCGATAGGGAAGAGTCAATATTTGGCAGAGTTTGAAGATTCGAAGTCAAGAGGCAGTTATAGTGGCAGTTATGGTGTAGAAGTGTGAAATCATGCAATGATGGGCCACAAAAACAAGATAGGGATATCAAAACCCACGATCTCCCTTCTAGGCTTTCCAAGTATACTAAACCTCCACTTTTATCTGTCGATCTCCCTTTTCTTCAATTTATTTCAGAGCATATAGTGTTGCCACACTTCCATGTTTTTCACTCTTTAGGTGCTCTTGAGAGTTGCACCTTTATGCCTTGTTTGTGAGCCAATGCATGAGCATCATTCTCTTGCCATTCACGCTATCATTTTAGATCATTTTGCCCACTGTTTTGGTATGCATGAGGTCTGTTTGGTGTTGGTTTAGTCCATTGAGCATTGTGTTGCATGGTCCCAATGTTGTATCCTTCACTAGTGTTTAATGCTTAAGTGTTCTGGTATGTTGTGCATGAGTGTTTACATGTTAGAGTCTTGTACATACCACCTTAACATGTCAAAATTAGCATGTTGTTTGCATGTGTGTTGCATTGCATTGTGTTTGGAGCAGATGTTAATCCAAACACGAGAAACGAGGGACGTTTCATACTTGAAGTGATGAAACGCGCCTCATTTCTTTGTCGCCGTCCTCCTTGATTGTGCATGATAGGGTGGAGGCCTCTCGAGTCTTGTGTGTTACTTGTGCATTCATCAACATTGTGCAAGCTTGACTTTTTGGCCATCATGTATCGAAATGTGTGATTGGTGGCTTGAGAGCCGAGCACTACACTCCTTTAAGCTTGAGATATGATAAGGAGTGTAGTTGCACACATATTTCCTTGCAAATACACTGCCATGCCTCTGTCTGTGTTCTGTTGCAGCAAAAGGAGAAATTGCAGGAAGTAGTTGCCGACCAGCCACCAAGGTTGCCGATCGGCTATCAAAAGTGGCCGATGGCCATCAACTTCGGCCGATAGCCATCTCTCTTGGCCGTCCATCCCTCAACATGTTCCTAAGGTGGGTCAGAAGCATTATAGAAGTTGGCATAATTTTCAGAAGTACAGAAGTGTGCAAACAGAGGCATCTTGAGGCAAGGTGGTGGATTTTCGGGAGACAGCAACCGAGAGCATGCATCCTTCATTGTTCAAGGCAGAGCTGAGGCAGCCTAGCTTACACATCTTACATGCTTAGTTAGTTTTCATGATTAGTTAATTTGTTAATTAATTAAAGTGTTGTAATAACTAGTAATTAGTTTGCTAGTTATTCAATTTGGTTGTGTAATAATTAGTCTAACTAGCTTAATAAGATTAGTTAGTTAGCTTAGCTTAGATTAGCTTAGCTATTATTCATTCGGACTCTCTGTCGAGAGGGCAAATGTTATAATAAGCATGCGTGTATGTGATGCATGTCTTCTAACCCTACGTCTTTCTCCTTTTTATTTACCAGCTTTTGATGATTAGTTTTAGGGCATGTTTCAATTAGCATACTTATGTTTGCATGCGTACATCATTCATTTCATCTTGCATGCACCGGGCTCGGTGCATCATTCAAAACTGCATTGTATTTCAATACACTTTCTTGAATATGTGTTTCAAAGCATGTTATCAAGTGTTGCATTCATATGTCATTCTAGATAGCCGAGCCTATTTTAGTTGCATTTTTGCATGTGTTGCATTAGGCATCTTAACATAGCTAGGATCATGCATGATTTCTAACTAGCTTCTATTTTGGCTCGGAGTACACTGTGAGTGTTTACGCTTTAGCATCCTTGCATGTGTGTAAGTGACTGCCATGATAGCAGGCTTGCCATAAGGCTATTTCCTTAAGTGTTTAACTGTATGAATGCCTGTGGATGAAGGCTTTATTGCTTGAATTAGGACAATTCATCAAATGTGCATTTTAAAGCCCACTTGAAGTGGCAAATCATCATGTTTTAAGCCCACCTTGTTTGGTGGCAAATCCGCGTTTTAGCCTACTTGCGAGTAGCACCTTCAAACCACTTTCGAAAAACAAACATGAGATGTTTTGTTCCAAATCGAGCGATTTAGTCTAGACTTGTATGCTGTGCGCATCACATTGTAATTCTAGATTAATAACCGGAATAAGAACACATGTGTTTTCAAAAACAACATATCATGTTAGTAGAGGCCGATCCTTTGATCGGGCGAGCGGGGTGGCTCATTTCATGACCTTCCCCCCTCGTACCCAAGTTCCCGAGCCGAGGCAACTTTGGTGATGACGGACACGTGGCCTTAGGCACGAGTTAGGGTTTCCTAAATTCCCCAAAATAAAACATTTAGGTGGCGATTTTGTAATCTGGCAAAGTAGTCCATGTTTGGCACTTCTTGATTAAAATCGATTTTCCAAAACGATTTTTCGGATTTGGACTCTTTGGCGATTTATCAGTCTTACATTGCACTTTGTGAGACTAGATACAGAACCGTGACAGGAGTCCGAACTGTAGTAGCTAGAACCACAATTCACGCCCTCGCGCGTGGAGCAAAGTTCGGGCAGTTTACAGTTTCTGGCGACTCTGTTGGGGATTTAGAGAACTTGACTCGAACATCATGATATGTTGTTTTGTTTGCACTTATGTGCTTCTTTGCATTGTATTTGCATTTGTGCACCTAGGACACCATGTTTGCCGTCTACTATTCCTGAATGGTCTGCTGGAGGCTTGCTTGGAAAAGCGTGCCATAAGGCTGACCGGTTACGGGCTCTGCCACGATGGGAACACAAACCTCGATTTTTACCAAGGCACCCTTTTTGACCATTCGACCTAGTTGCATATCGGAAGCCATAGTGACCATTCCAAACTAGGACATGTTGCTTACCCGATTGTAGGTTGTTCGAAACCGCTACGTGCGTAGTGAAACCCTAGTTCCTAACAAAATAGGACAGGGAAACCCTACCCCAACATAGGGTTATTTTGGCTCTTACTTGCTTGATATGTGCTGTCAGAGTGTGTCTCTGCAAGTTGTATGTATCAGTTTGCAAGTCTGGGTATCAGTCTGAGCACATCAGTATTTGGGGTATCAGATTTAAGGTAATGATCAGCGTTAAGAATAGTGTGTTCAGCTTACAAATCAACTGTGTGTTGTGTTTATTTAAGCCGAAATGCTGTCCGTTTTCCTGCTTGTTGTTTTCTTATTTTGCTTTATTTATCTTTTTGCAAGGTAGTATTGCATCATTGCTTCTGAAAAGGCAGATACCCCCCAAGCACTCTGAACTAGAGGTAGAAGGCTTTCCCGATCTGAGGATCTAGTTGACGAACAACTAGTGTTTGTGTCATTACCCCCGGTTACAAGACGGAGGTCATCCAGGCACAGATCACCAGTACGGCGATACCAATTTAGAGGCCTTTGTCTACTCCACCTGCGCATAGTAGGGATCAGATTTTTGTTTCTCTCGTAGAGAGGGAACGTACACCGATTCAGTCAGATCCACACTCTACAATCAAAATGGAGGACATGATGCGTCAGCTCTAAGAGACCATGCAAGCTATGCAATGTGATGCTGCCCACCAGGCAGAGGTTGTGGCTCAATAGGCAGAACTGATCGCCAGGCTCCAGCAACAGTAGCAACCACAACAAGCCGGAGCATCTGCTTCGCATCCACCCCGGCCCCCACCTAGAGTTCCAACACTCGGGGATACTGTAAACGTCCAGGAAGATACGGACACCCCAACAAGACTAGTTCCGCTACCAATACTACCGCAGATTTCAAAGACACCAGCCTTCTCAACAGATATAACGTTTGAATCTGAGATGGACCCAACCGCTCTGAAGATGAGTAAGCTTGAAAAGCTATTTAAACGAGCCCAGGGGATCAATTCCATTCCAGACATAGAGGATGGTTACACTGATTCAGAGTAACATTACCGAACAGATTCAAGATGCCCTACATAGACCGTTTTGACGGCTCGGGCGACCCTAGGTTCATCTGAGGCTATTCTCGGATATTTTGCGCCCGATAGGCTTGACGAGACTCCAAAAACTATCACTCTTCGGCCGGACCCTGTCGGGTATTGCGGCCATTTGGTACGCCAAGCTGGAGGACTCAGTGAAAAGGAACTGGAAGGAGATGGTCGAGGCCTTCATCGCACAATATTCATACAACATCCAGATTGAGGTCACGATCCGTGATCTTGAAGCGACTAGACAAGAGCCGTAGGAAGGCTTTTCTGACTTTGTCACTCGATGGAGGGCCAAGGCCTCTATGATGACAACTTGGCCATTGGAGAAAGATCAGATAAGGATGGTTGTGCTCAACCTCTAACCCAAGCTAATGCAGAAAATGATCGTCTTACCCCTCCCCACCTTTGCAGACTTACACGAGATTGGGGTACAAATTGAGGATGCTATGAAGCAAGGTCTGATCGACCAAGACAAGAAACAGCCCAAGAGGGCATTTATACGCAGTTCAAATACAGGCACGAGTAATGCTGCAGCTGCCAGAACTTCTGATGTGGGCATTGTCACCACCACCACTCCAAAAACACCTACAGCTACACCCTTCATCGGTGCGTCCGGAACCAACTCACAAATAGCCAGATATCCACCCCGAGGCCAGAGAACCTTTACTCCACTGTACATGCCTCTGTCCAAAGCTCTGGGGGTTTTAATTAGGAAAGGGCACTTGAAGCCCCTGGAGCTGCGGCCATTACCAGACAAACTTCCTTCCTCCCATAACCTGATCAAATACTGTGTCTTTCACCAACATCATGGTCATGACACCAACCAGTGCTATAGACTGCGTCATGAGATCCAGGATCTTATTGACAATAAGGTGATTGCACCTCCAAAAAAACCAAATGTCACCACCAACCCACTCCCACCACATAACCAAGCTCTACCACCCAAACACATCAACCTAATCCAAACCGCGGCCATCCCATATGACCCAAGCATATACATCACAACCTCCTACCTACCCAAGCTTGAGGTTTTCATCCCAGACAGCATGGACTTGTGCATGTTAAGCATCTCCCAAGCCCAACTTGAATCGGTGGTGGTGACTGTCAAAGACATAATCGAGATGACTTTGGCGGCGGATAAGAATGTTGATTTAGAGCCTGAGGGGTCTGGGAGCTTTGCGTACAACCCGAGTGGTTATATCACATCAACAGATCAGGTTAAGTCGAGGGTAGAGTTGCCAGCTGGGGCAGAAATCAGTGTGGTCCGGGAAGATGAACCAAGTCAGGGGTTAAATAACCTAGCAAAGCTGGAAGAGGATATTGCCCTTCTGCAGTTCTTGAACGAGTAGGACTCAGGGGATGTGAACATCAACTGGCTCGACTTGGATGGATAGGCAGAGAATACGGGTTGGCTCAGTGACCAGCCAGATGTTGTTAAAGAATCTCAGCCAAAATAAGGACCGTCAAGAATGAGAACATCAGCAGTGGCCGGAATGGCCGAGAATCAGGAAGAATCGCAGGAGAGCACCGGTGCTAAGAATTTTGCTTGGGATCCGGCAGTTTGAGTACAGTAGATACTGAATAGGAGGTTGCATTGAAGCGACTTGAGCAAGAAAAGATCGAGGATCTTGAGAAGGCTAGTAGGGCCAAAGCCCCTGCTTGGACGAAATGTGCTGTGAGCACATAAACAATTACAATAGAGCCAGACAGCTGCCTGTTAGTTGCCAACGGCATGTGGTGGGAAGACGACGACTTACGTCTTGCTCACACTTACGAGGATTGGGGATAGAACCAACTAGATGACACCTGGTATGTTGAGGAGGTTGACCATATGACTAGGAGTGGGCGGTATTTCAAGCCCCCACACTTGGACCAGCCAGAGGCGTCCGGAAAGGACAAAGAAGCGGAGAGGCAGAAGGAAAAACTGCTGAATGAGGAGGCTGTACTAAAACAGCTTAAAAAAATTCAAGCAGACATCTCCATCTGGGGACTGCTTATGGCCTCGAAGGTTCACAGACAGGCCATCCTTACAGCCATGGATAGGGCCAAGCTTTCAATCGATACAATACCTGAGTAGTTGGTAGAGTTGGCTTTCCTGGGAGGAGCTTCCCCGACCTTGACCTTCACCGACAAAGAACTACCGCTCGAGGGCTCAGATCATAACAAACCACTCTATATCTCTGTGGAGTGTAGATAGAAATGGATACCGGTGGTCTTGGTCGACACGGGGTCCACAATCAATGTAAGTCCATCGAGAACGGCGTATGCTATCGGGTTGAAGCCCGCGGATTTTGTACCTACGGCCCAGGTGATACGGGCCTATGATAATACCAGCCGGGAGGTAACGGGGACCGTACGGATTAAGACTCAGGTTGGCCCAGGACAACAGGACATTGAGTTTCATGTCTTGGATGTTCCCGCAACCTTCAATCTACTCCTTGGGCGGCCGTGGCTGCACTAGGTAAAAGCCGTCTCTTCCACCTTACACCAAATGCTGAAGTACCCTCACGGGAAGGGGGTGGCAATCGTTTTTGGGAATTCTTCGATACATCTGCTGCCAGAGGTTTTTACACCAGTTCTAGAGATTGAGCATGGCGCGAAGGATGTATTTCTGTCAGGATTCACCCTAGCTGAGGCTCGGGTTGTACAGAACATACTAGCTGTTGATAAGGGGCTATACGTCAGTGCACAGTCTATCTACCTTATGAACAAGCTTCGGCACGTGCCCGGGATGGGATTAGGCCGAAGTGGCTAGAAGGGCATCGCAGTATCAGCTGAAGTGCTACATAACCCATATACCTTTGGATTCGGTTATCTGCCTACCAAAGAGGATTGGGTGAGGAAAGGAAGAGAGATGGCCAAAAGAGCCAAGGCAAAGCAAGCCAGGAAGCACTACAAGTTGGTGCATAGACCTATCTAGGGGACCCTGAATGGACGCGTTGTCCGGGAGGGGGAAGACTTCCCATTTTGCGGCTTTCCAGAGCCATGGTTGAATGTAGAGAAGCGGCGTTTGCCCGGCTTCGAAATCTTTTTTGATCTTCAGTTGTCCGGGGATGAAGTTGCCGAAGAGTAGACAGACCCACCAGCTAAGGCTGAGTAGTGCAAGGAGGAGGATTCTAAGGGCACAGAAATTGAGATGGGGGTAGCATTGGCTTGTCTCCTCTCAGATCCTCAGATCGTACCGAAGTGCTTGGGGGTAACTTCTTAATTTCCATGATCGGGGATGAAGCGGTTGTGGACTCATCTTCAGGCATTCTCAATGCATCCATCGCACCCTCCCTCGTCTGGCAGTATAAAGAGGGCTCTTTATCGAGCAGTTCCGGGTCAGGTAGCGAGCCGGAATCTGATTCCACTGAGTCTGTGGAGTCGGAATCAGATTCCAGCTCTTCTGAGTTTGAGTCCGATATTCTTGGGGGTGATAACCCGGATGCCACTGTCTTGTCCAGGTCGTCGTTTTCTTTTTCCTTTGAGTCTGTTGTAACAGAGGAGTCAGGCGGACTGGATGTTATTAATGAGAATGGTACGGCTGTGGCTTCCGAGTACTTTTTTGTGCCTTTAATTTATTGCATTAATCAAGACTTTGAAAATTTTGATGAAAACGACAAGGAAGAAATTCCTCTAATTTTACAACGTTTGATTGATCAAGAGCAGGAGAGGTTTGTAAAACCTTTGGTTGATGAAATCACCACAATTAATGTTGGTACTGAGAAGGACCCACGGCTCGTCCAGATCGGGTCTACGTTGTCTTCGAAGGAGCACGAGCGCTTAGTCGCTTTATTAAAAGATTTCAAAGATGTTTTCGCGTGATCCTACGAAGACATGCCTGGAATCGATCATGAGATTGTACAACACCGGATCCCTCTTGACCTAGAGGCCCGACCTGTTAAGCAGAAGCTCCGAAGGATCCGCCCGAACTGGGCTCTGAAAATCAAAGAAGAGGTCACCAAGCAGATCGACATAGGGTTCCTGTTAGTGTCACGGCCCAAACCCAGCCCTATGGGTTTAGCACCGTAACCGGCCAGTAATCCGAGATTACCGAAGGCCTGCTTAACAGTAATACAGTAAAACAGAGTACAGGGCCTGGCGGAAGCCAATACAGTACATAAATAATGTCCAATGAGCTGTGACAGTCTCTATGCCAAAAGATTTTCCATACATTTATGCAGTCAAAACAGTACAGTCTATACCAATATCTACAGTCACTCAGTGCAGGGACCTAATCCCTTGATAACAGTACAGTAAGCATTCAGTTAATACAAAACAGTGAGACAGTACAGAAGGGGGAATGCTAAGACACCCCTAAGCCCTGGCATGATAGGCTTGGAACCTCGCAGTGAGGCACGTAGGCTGGCTTGACAAAACTGGAATAACCCCGACGCGTCTAGCTTTGGTCCGGTGCCTATACACCTACATATATATATGAGCAGTGAGCTAAAGCCCAGTGAATAACATAATGCGTAAAGAGGTTTAGAATGAATGTCCTTACAGTAACGAAAACAGTTCAATTAAATCAATATATCAGTTGTTCAGTACAGTAAACAGTCATATGTAGTACATCCATCAGCATAACAGTAACAGTAGGTCTTAAAAGACCGAACAGTAATGATGGCCATCAATCAGTAAACAGTAGTGGTTCCACGAGGGAACCGATAGAGATCTCTGTACAATAACAGTAAACAGTAGGTGCTAAGGATGCCACAATACAGTTCAGAATATAGGACATACATTCGTTCAGTAAACAATATCAGTTCAGTAAACAATTTAGTTCAGTATTCAAAAGATAATCATTTTGAACATATTTTTACACAATTGTTACTCACAGTGTTCTGGGCTATCAGTAGCTAGAGCGTCTCCTCGAAATGCCAACCCTAAACAGTTAACAGATTGAACACACTCTGAGTTACACAATTGGGAAATGGAATAATTAACTCCCTATTATGCCTCGGTGTGTTCTACATCTATATCCTCATTAAGATGTCTTAAACTAGGCCTAAGAATGCCTAGGATGGGATAAGGATGCAAAGATGTGCACAGAAAACAGTTTCAGAAATTTTCAGAAAACAGAGTCCCGCTCAAGCGCAGGTTTCCCCCGCTCGAGCGGACAAGCAAACAAAGGTCCCCGCTCGAGCGGCAATATCCCCGCTCGAGCGTGTCACCCAACACTCCGCTCGAGCGTACATTTCCCCACTCGAGCGGTCTGATGAACAGTGCAAGGTACTGGATGTACGATTTCTACGATCGAGCGCGCATCACTCCGCTCGAGCGGACTGTAAAACAGGTCAAAAGTGCTGGGAGCTTGTTTTCCCCGCTCGAGCGGCACTTCCCCCCGCTCGAGCGGAAGACCAAAATCTGGAAAACCCAGATTCGAACTCCAAGTTCAAAACCAAGTTTTCAAACACCAAAATCGATCCCCTTGGGCCCCTTTTCTGGAAAACTCTTTATAGCCCATAGAATAACATGTTTCAAAACTCAATTTAAGAATTCAAAGCCCAGGGGTGTTTAAACAAACTCATTTCCAAGCCAATTTCCATGAACAGGCATGAACATGCTACATGCATGAAGTTTAGACCAAATTGAAGCTCCAAAGCTTACTCAAATGCACTCATTCTCCTAAAACATGGTGAAATCATGGATTAATACCTAGTCATGAACATGCATGTGACATTTGACCATGAACTCAACTCAAAACCCAACAATTCTAGCATGCATGCATAAATCATGCTCCATTACAACATTACAAGCCATAAATTGGCTCTAGACTTTAACTTAGCTCCAAACCATGCAAGAATCAACATAAATGCACAATCAAGGAGATGGATTTCTACCTTAAGTCTAGTAGTTCAAGTGTAGGAGCTCAATTAGACAATCAACACTTCAATTCTTCCAATCCCCAAGCAAATCTCCAAGTTGAGCTTAAACTCTCACTCAATTCTCTCCCTCTCTCTCTAGTGTCGGTTGTAGGCAACAAGAATGGCTGAGCAATGTGTTTTAATTAAGTGTATAAGGCTCAAATATGTGACTAGATAGTGGGCCACTATATGTGGCAAAATAGTAAATAAGATCAACATTGCAATTAACTCATTTTAATCTAAGTTAATCATACCTAATCACATTTCAATTAAATATGCCATAAAATCACATAAATTATGGTGATCCTAAAACATCAATCAGTTTACAGTTCGGCTGTCGATAAGGCCTTCAATTAGCAGTTTAAACATAAAACACGAACAGATATATATAATCAATCAAACAGATAGAATATGCAATACAATAAATATACTCAATCAATTCAGGTTCAATTTCAGTCAGTCAGTTCAGTACTTTATTCAGTCCAGTTATCAGTCATTATCAGTCTCAGTTAACAGTAATCAGTAATCAATCAGTCATTAATCGGTAAACGGTACGGGGGTTGTTACAGTCTCCCCTCCTTACAAGGAGTTTAGTCCTCTAAACTCGAGTTACCTTCATTCTAGAAGAAAACAGGATTCAATGGAAACAAATCAGGATATCTCTTAGCCATGTCATCTTCCCTTTCCCAAGTGGCGTACACGCCACCATGGTTTTGCCAGTCCACCTTCACCGGTGGGATCTCTTTGTTTCTCAGTTTCTTGATCCGTCGGTTTACAATCTGTATAGGCTGTTCCTCGTAAGTGTAGTCATCACTCAACACTATCCGGGTAGGCTTAATCACATGAAACGGATCTCGAAGATAGTCTCTCAACATCGAAATGTGGAAGACGTTATGCATATGCTCCATTTCAGGAGGGAGCGCAACTTGATACGCCACCGGATTGATTTTCTCGATAATTTGATACGGTCCGACATATCTCGGCGCTAACTTGCCTTTGACTCCAAAACGAGTCTGGCCTTTCATCGGTGTCACTTTCACAAACACGTGATCACCCACTTCATATTCTTTGTCCCGTCTTCTGACATCTGCATAACTCTTCTGTCTGCTCTGTGGAGTTTTCAGTCTCTGCTGTATCAGTTTCACTTTCTCAGTCGTTTCATAAACAATCTCGGGCCCAAGCAAAGGCCCATCTCCAACTTCTGCCCAGCAAATTGGAGATCTACATTTTCTGCCATACAATGCCTCGAAAGGTGCCATACCGATACTTGAATGGTAACTGTTATTGTAGGCGAATTCAACTAATGGCAGATGACTTTCCCAATCTCCCTGAAAATCAAGGACACACATTCTCAGTAAATCTTCTAGAGTCTGGATGGTCCTTTCTGACTGGCCATCCGTCTGAGGATGATAGGCACTAGCCTCAATTCAGTACCCAATGCAGTCTGTAGGCTTTGCCAAAACCTCGACGTAAACTTCGAATCCCTGTCAGAAACAATAGACACAGGCACTCCATGCAGTCTAACAATTTCATCAATATAGAGTATAGCCAATTTGTCCGCATTATAAATTGTCTTGACAGGTAAGAAGTGTGCAGATTTAGTCAGTCTATCAACAATAACCCAAATAGAGTCCATACCTTTTCTGGAGCGAGGCAATCCAATGATAAAATCCATTGTGATATGCTCCCATTTCCACTCCGGTATGGGCAAGGGTTGCAGTAAGCCTGCGGGTCGCTGATGTTCCGCTTTGACTTGTTGGCAATGAAGACATTTTGACACAAAGTTGGCAATTTCTTTCTTCATTCCCGGCCACCAAAAATTCTGTTTCAGATCTTGGTACATTTTCATATTCCCCGGATGGATCGAAAATTTTGAATTGTGGCCCTCCTGCAGAACTCTTCTTTTCAATTCGATATCATTCGGTACACACAGTCTTCCTTGAAAAGTCAGTACATTATTCTCAAATTTAAATCCGGGTCTCGGTTTAGACTCTCTCTCTTCGATGATCTTCTTCAAGAAGTCATCTAGTTGCTATTTCTCCTTAACTTCTTCAATCAATGCCGATTGAGCAGTAATAGCAGCTATCGTTCCCCCTTGTTCCCTCAAAACAACTTCAATTCTAGATTTTTCAAGGTCACGAAGCAACTCTTTTTGTCCAGTGAGCAAACAAGCTACGTTTGCAATCGATTTCCGGCTTAGTGCATCGGCAACGGTATTGGCTTTTCCCGGGTGGTACAGAATCTGTAAGTCATAATCTTTAATCAATTCCAGCCATCTCCGCTGTCTCATATTCAGTTCTTTCTGAGTGAAGAAGTACTTCAGGCTCTTGTGATCAGTATATACTTCACATGTTGCCCCATACAGGTAGTGACGCCAGATTTTCAGTGCAAACACTACTGCAGCAAGTTCCAGATCATGGGTTGGGTAGTTCTTTTCATGCGGTCTCAGTTGTCGGGAAGCATAAGCAATAACTCTCCCATTCTGCATTAAAACACACCCCAAACCCTTATGAGAAGCATCACTAAACACAGTATAACCATCCGTACCTGAAGGTAAAGTCAGAACCGGTGCAGTCACTAGCCGAGTTTTCAATTCTTGAAATGTTGATTCCCTTTGGTCAGTCCAGTCAAATGATGCCCCCTTCTGTGTCAGTTGAGTTAATGGTAGGGCTATTTTGGAGAAATCTTTGACAAATCTTCTGTAATATCCAGCCAATCCCAAAAAGCTTCGGACTTTTGTCACATTGGTAGGTCTAGGCCAGTTCACTACGGCTTCAATTTTCTGCAGATCAACAGAGATTCCATCTTTGCTAACAACATGCCCCAAAAACATAACTTGATCGAGCCAAAATTCACATTTAGACAATTTAGCATACAGTTTCTGTTCTCTTAATGTCTGTAGGGCAAGTCTCAGATGGTGTTCATGTTCTTCTCTAGTCTTAGAATAAATTAGGATGTCATCAATGAATACAACAATGAAATCATCAAGATATGGTTTAAAAATTCTATTCATGAGGTCCATAAATGCAGCAGGGGCATTCGTGACTCCGAATGACATAACTAAAAATTCATAATGGCCATACCTCATTCTAAAAGCAATTTTATAAATGTCTTCTGGTTTCACTTTCAATTGATGGTACCCCGATCTGAGATCAATCTTGGAAAATACTTGGGCACCCTGTAACTGATCAAATAAGTCATCAATACGAGGTAGTGGGTATTTATTTTTCACGGTTACCTTATTCAGTTCGCGGTAATCAATGCACAGTCTCAGTGAGCCATCTTTCTTTTTTACAAACAGAACAGGTGCGCCCCACGGTGAAGTACTAGGTCTGATGAACTTTTTATCTAACAGTTCTTGCAGTTGTACTTTCAGTTCCTTCAGTTCAGTTGGGGCCATTCGGTAAGGAGCTTTAGATATCGGTTGTGTTCCTGGAATTACGTTAACGGTGAATTCAATCTCCCTGTCGATCAAATCCCCTGGCAGATCATCTGGAAATACATCTGGGAATTCTCTGACTATAGGAATACAGTTCACATCAGTTTTAACATTATCATCAGTAGATACAGTCAGTACAGAACACAGATATCCTTTACATCCTTTTCTAATCAGTTTCACCGCTTTCACAGACGAAATCAAATACGGAGGAGGTACTACTCCACTCCCATTAAACACAAATTCAGGCAAACCAGGTGGACGGAAAACTACTTGTTTTGTTACACAGTCAATAGTGGCATGATATTTTTGTAACCAGTCCATCCCCAATATTACATCGAAATGATCAATGTTTAATTGCAGTAAATCAATAAACAGATGCATATCCCCAACAATGATTTCACAAGCAGGATACATATATGCACATGTCATGGATCCCCCAATAGGTGATGATACAGCTAGCAGATAATTCATGGGTTCTAAGGGTCTATTCAATTTCCGTGAAAAAGCATGCGACACATAAGAATGTGTAGACCCCGAATCAATCAGTACATATGCATTTTGAGCACAAATAGAGAGGATACCTGACACAACGGTCTCAGTATTCTGCACATCTCCCGGTACTAGGGCAAACACTCGGCCCTGCCTCATAGGCTCTTTCCCGGTAGCTTTGGGGTTAGGCTTTGGTGCAACGGTTGATGCTGCTGCGCTTGGTGCAGCTTTACTACTAGCTTGTGGAGCAAAGGGACAGTCTTTAACCATGTGGCCTATTTTGCCACACCTGTAGCAAGCCCCTGATATCTTGTAACAAACTCCCTTGTGGTTTCTGCCACATTCGGAACAGGGCGGAAAGGGACGGTTTCCTTGACTAGAAGCAGTCGTTGACCCTGTATTTTGCTTCTTGTTCACTTGATTATGCTTGCCTTTCTTGAATTTGAAATTCTGCCTTTTACCACGCCATTCAGTTACCGGCGTCTCAGATTGTCTCACAGCTTCGATGTTCGACTCAGCCATCAATGCTCGGTCAAGAATACCCACATAAGTCGGTAGCTTTAGAACATTTATTTTGTCAAGGATTGCAACATTGAGGCCACCTTCAAATTTCCTGGCCTTCTTATATTCAGTGTCCACCATATGTGGCGCATATCTAGCAAGTTCGGTAAATTTCGTTTCATATTCAGCAACAGACATTGTGCCCTGTCTCAGCTGTTCAAATTCAGTCACTTTTCTATCCCTGACACATTGAGGAAAGTACTTCTCAAAGAAGGCTCCTTTGAATTGAGCCCAAGTCATAACAGTGTTTTCATCTCGGATAAGCATCCACCACCTTCTAGCTTCTTTTTGCAGAGTAAAGGTGGCCAACAGTACTTTGTGTGCCTCGGAGCACGGAAACACTTCAAATAGCTTTTCAGTTTCAAGTACCCAAGCTTCAGCTTTCAACGGTTCAAGGCCTCCCTGAAAGGATGGCGGTTTCATCTTGCTGAACTTATGGGTGAGAGCAATTATGTCCCCATCATCAACATTTACATTCTGTACATTCACATTTGGTTCCGGCTGTACCGGAGGAGGAGGTGGGGGCTGTTGGTTCTGTTGTTGATCAAGTCTAGCAGTTATCAGTTCCATCATTCTTTCCATTCTGGCCATTCTAGCCTCAGTGGATGAGGATTCAGATTCATTTGCGTTATCCATTTCACTATAAGTAGTTATAACAGTCATCAATATAAACAGTCATTCCTTTAAACAAGCTAACACATTAGCATATAATTAGTCATATCAGAACCACACACTTTTCATGCTCATGCAATGCCCTATTACTTTTCTAGGACACCCTATAGCTCATTTGGACACGTGTGTGCGGTATAACTCGTGGTTAACTTCGCTCTGATATCACTCTGTCACGACCCAAACCCGGCCCTATGGGTTTAGCACCGTAACCGGCCAGTAATCCGAGATTACCGAAGGCCTGCTTAACAGTAATACAGTAAAACAGAGTACAGGGCCTGGCGGAAGCCAATACAGTACATAAATAATGTCCAATGAGCTGTGACAGTCTCTATGCCAAAAGATTTTCCATACATTTATGCAGTCAAAACAGTACAGTCTATACCAATATCTACAGTCACTCAGTGCAGGGACCTAATCCCTTGATAACAGTACAGTAAGCATTTAGTTAATACAAAACAATGAGACAGTACAGAAGGGGGAATGCTAAGACACCCCTAAGCCCTGGCATGATAGGCTTGGAACCTCGCAGTGAGGCACGTAGGCTGGCTTGACAAAACTGGAATAACCCCGACGCGTCTAGCTTTGGTCCGGTGCCTGTACACCTACATATATATATGAGCAGTGAGCTAAATCCCAGTGAATAACATAATGCGTAAAGAGGTTTAGAATGAATGTCCTTACAGTAACGAAAACAGTTCAATTAAATCAGTATATCAGTTGTTCAGTACAGTAAACAGTCATATGTGGTACATCCATCAACATAACAGTAACAGTAGGTCTTAAAAGACCGAACAGTAATGATGGCCATCAATCAGTAAACAGTAGTGGTTCCACGAGGGAACCGATAGAGATCTCTGTACAGTAACAGTAAACAGTAGGTGCTAAGGATGCCACAATACAGTTCAGAATATAGGACATACATTCGTTCAGTAAACAATATCAGTTCAGTAAACAATTCAGTTCAATATTCAAAAGATAATCATTTTGAACATATCTTTACACAATTGTTACTCACAGTGTTCTGGGCTATCAGTAGCTAGAGCGTCTCCTCGAAATGCCAACCCTAAACAGTTAACAGATTGAACACACTCTGAGTTACACAGTTGGGAAATGGAATAATTAACTCCCTATTATGCCTCGGTGTGTTCTACATCTATATCCTCATTAAGATGTCTTAAACTAGGCCTAAGAATGCCTAGGATGGGATGAGGATGCAAAGATGTGCACAGAAAACAGTTTCAGAAATTTTCAAAAAACAGAGTCCCGCTCGAGCGCAGGTTTCCCCCGCTCGAGCGGACAAGCAAACAAAGGTCCCCGCTCGAGCGGCAATATCCCCGCTCGAGCGTGTCACCCAATACTCCGCTCGAGCGTACATTTCCCCGCTCGAGCGGTCTGATGAACAGTGCAAGGTACTGGATGTACGATTTCTACGATCGAGCGCGCATCACTTCGCTCGAGCGGACTGTAAAACAGGTCAAAAGTGCTGGGAGCTTGTTTTCCCCGCTCGAGCGGCACTTCCCCCCGCTCGAGTGGAAGACCAAAATCTGGAAAACCCAGATTCGAACTCCAAGTTCAAAACCAAGTTTTCAAACACCAAAATCGATCCCCTTGGGCCCCTTTTCTGGAAAACTCTTTAAAGCCCATAGAATAACATGTTTCAAAACTCAATTTAAGAATTCAAAGCCCAGGGGTGTTTAAACAAACTCATTTCCAAGCCAATTTCCATGAACAGGCATGAACATGCTACATGCATGAAGTTTAGACCAAATTGAAGCTCCAAAGCTTACTCAAATGCACTCATTCTCCTAAAACATGGTGAAATCATGGATTAATACCTAGTTATGAACATGCATGTGACATTTGACCATGAACTCAACTCAAAACCCAACAATTCTAGCATGCATGCATAAATCATGCTCCATTACAACATTACAAGCCATAAATTGGCTCTAGACTTTAACTTAGCTCCAAACCATGCAAGAATCAACATAAATGCACAATCAAGGAGATGGATTTCTACCTTAAGTCTAGTAGTTCAAGTGTAGGAGCTCAATTAGACAATCAACACTTCAATTCTTCCAATCCCCAAGCAAATCTCCAAGTTGAGCTTAAACTCTCACTCAATTCTCTCCCTCTCTCTCTAGTGTCGGTTGTAGGCAACAAGAATGGCTGAGCAATGTGTTTTAATTAAGTGT
This sequence comes from Camellia oleifera, assembly GCA_022316695.1. NCBI lineage: Eukaryota > Viridiplantae > Streptophyta > Magnoliopsida > Ericales > Theaceae > Camellia > Camellia oleifera. Next base: position 190,605,245 of record CM039316.1, read on the forward strand.
ATAAGGCTCAAATATGTGACTAGATAGTGGGCCACTATATGTGGCAAAATAGTAAATAAGATCAACATTGCAATTAACTCATTTTAATCTAAGTTAATCATACCTAATCACATTTCAATTAAATATGCCATAAAATCACATAAATTATGGTGATCCTAAAACATCAATCAATTTACAGTTCGGCCGCCGATAAGGCCTTCAATTAGCAGTTTAAACATAAAACACGAACAGATATATATAATCAATCAAACAGATAGAATATGCAATACAATAAATATACTCAATCAATTCAGGTTCAATTTCAGTCAGTCAGTTCAGTACTTTATTCAGTCCAGTTATCAGTCATTATCAGTCTCAGTTAACAGTAATCAGTAATCAATCAGTCATTAATCGGTAAATGGTACGGGGGTTGTTACAGTTAGTATCTAAGTACCCAACCTGGTTGGCCAATATAGTTCCGGTGCCAAAGAAGGATGGCAAAATTCAGGTATGTGTGGACTTTAGGGATTTAAACAAAGCCAATCCGAAGGACGACTTTCCTCTGCCGCATATCGACAAATTAGTGGACTTCACTGCTGGGCATGCGTTGCTCTCGTTCATGGATGGGTTTTTAGGCTACAATCAGATTCTGCTGGCACTCGAAGATAGAGAGAAGACTGCTTTCACCACCCCGTGGGGTACCTATTGTTACAGGGTGATGTCGTTCGGCTTGAAGAACGCTGGGGCTATGTATCAACGGGTTGCGACCATGATTTTGCACGATATGATCCATAAAGAGGTTGAGGTGTACGTGGACGACATGATTGTCAAGTCCAAGGAAAGAGAGGGCCACTACACCGCCTTGCAGAAATTCTTCCAACGGATCAGAGAGTATCGGTTGCGGCTAAATCCTTAGAAATGTACATTTGGTGTTACAGCAGGGAAATGCTGGGGTTCTTGATCACACAGAGGGGTATCAAGGTCGATCCTTCCAAAATCAAGACCATCTTAGAAATGCCACCACCGAAGACTGAAAAGGAGGTGCAAGGCTTTCTGGATGAAGTCCAATTCATAAGACGGTCTATTACAAAATTAACCTTGACTTGTGAACCACTGTTTGGTCTCCTGAAGAAAGGAAAGAAGTTCCAATGGGATGACCGATGCTAAGTTGCTTTCGAGCAGATCAAGCAATATCTACAGAACCCACCTGTGTTGTCACCGCCTGAGCCGGGGAAACCGTTGATTCTGTACCTATCAGTGACCGAAACGACAATGGGCTGCATGCTTGCATAGGAATCTGAGGACAAAGTGGAGAAGGCTATCTACTACTTGAGCAAGAAAATGCTGGATTACAAGACCCGCTACACTTCGCTGGAGAAGGCTTGTCTGGCCTTGGTATGGGCTACCAGGAAGTTGAGGCACTACCTGTTAGCTCACTATGTAATACTGGTTTCGAGATTAGATCCCTTCATATATCTCTTCGAGAAACCAGCACTTACGGATAGGCTAGCCCGTTGGTTGCTTCTGCTTTTCGAATTTGATCTGAAGTACATGACGCGCAAGTCAGTGAAAGGGAGAGTGGTAGCGGAGTTCCTAGCCGATCACCCAGTGGACGGGGATGAAGCAGTTGAATATCTGTTCCCAGATGAGGCCATTCTACATGTCAAAGAGGAGACTTGGACGATGTACTTTGACGGAGCGTCAAACCAATACGGGTATGGGATAGGGGTGTTGCTGATAACACCCGACAATTCTCGTATACTTCTAGCATTCAAACTCCAGTTCAAAGTGTCGAACAATGAGGCAGAATATGAGGCATGTATTGTTGGACTAGAAACCGCCCTAGAGCTAGGGGCAAAACGGTTGGATGTCATCGAGGACTCGAACCTTGTTGTATCTCAAGCTATAGGAGATTGGAAAGTTAAAGAAGAAAATATGAGAATCTATCACCAGACCTTGGACGTTCTGATTCCTCGGTTTGAGAAACTGAACTTCGCTCATCTGTTAAGAGAAAACAACAGGTTCGCTGATTCATTAGCAAATCTATCTTTTATGATAGACATCCATTTTGGAGTCTGGATGCGTCCGATCATCATTGAACAGAAATTCGTGCTGGCCTACGAGCTGATTGCTGCCATAGATGAGGTACAAGATCAGAACCCCTGGTATTACGACATCTAGAACTTCTTGGAAAAGGAAGCTTATCCACCAGAGGCAAATGCCAAAGATAAGAGGGCAATTTGAAGAATGGCTGCTCAGTTCATGGTCTGCGGGGGTAAACTGTACAAGAGGGGTCATCTCGGGATGCATAAGCTATGTGTTGATGCTGAAGAATCCAAGCGCCTGATAGAGGCCATCCATGGAGAAGAGTGTGGAGCACACATAAGCGGGGTGATGCTAGCCCGGAAGATCCTTAGACAGGGTTATTATTGGTCAACCATGGAGGAGGATTCTATTGGCTTTGTCCGGCGATGCCACAAATGCCAGATCCATGCAAACCGCATGAACATTCCGCCGTCGAAGCTGTACAATATGACTTCGCCATGGCCGTTTTCAGTCTGGGAGATTGATGTGATTGGGGTTGTCACTCCAAAGGGGTCCAACGGGCATGAGTATATTCTGGTAGCAATAGACTACTTCACGAAGTGGGTCGAGACCCAATCTTACGTGGTGTTGAAGGCATCACATGTCGCTAAGTTCATCAGGAACAAAATTATTTGTCACTACGGGGTTCCGAATGAGATTATTTCGGATAATGGTTCCCACTTCAAGAAGGAGGTGATCGACTTGTTGGAGAAGTACAACGTGGCTTTTCATAAGTCATTTACATATCAGCCCCAAACCAGTAGAGCAGTTGAGGCCGCCAACAAGAACATCAAGCACATTCTACAGAAGATGGTGGAAACCTATAGGGACTGGCCAAATAAGCTGCCATTTGCTTTTTGGGGCTACCGGACTTCAATTCGAACTTCTACTGGGGCAACTCCGTATTCCTTGGTTTATGGGATGGAGGTTGTTCTGCTTATCGAAGTTGAGGTTCCGTCATTACGAGGTATTGGCTGAGTGTCAGATAACTGAGGCAGATTGGCAGCAAAGCAGGTTCGAAGAACTCATGCTCTTTGATGAAAGAAGGCTGAAAGCACTATATCACATCCAGGGTTATCAACGAAGAATTGCCAGGGCTTTCAACAAGAAGGTCAAGTCTAGGAATTTGAAAGAAGGAGATCTAGTGCTCAAAGACAACCGAGCTCCCATCCACGACCCTAGGGGCAAGTTCAGACCCAATTGGATGGGTCCCTATATCATCAAGTGTATCTGGTCGGGTGGAGCTGTCGTTCTAATAGACTTAGATGGCCTTGAGTTCTCCCAGCTGATCAACATGGATAAGTTGAAGAAATACTATCCCTGAGTGGCTCGCTAGGCCGAAAAGCCGAAAGGGCGACCTAGGCAAAAATTAGAGCATGAAAAATTTGAAATAATAAAAACTGAGCTCGCAAGGTTGAAAACCCAGAAAGGGCGGCCTTGGCAAAAGTTAGAGCACAAAAGGAGAGTGTTAATACACGAGTGAACCTGCACCGAACTACGTAAGACTTGATTCCCATCTTTGGGATACGTAGGCAACTTCATTCCGAAGTCCAACCATAAACATTTCCAAATCAACTTTGTCCATGTGATCATGTTGGTCATCTTTGTCAATTTTGCATTCAAGAGCTTGGTTGTGATCTCCAGTGCAATGCTATTCAGACTAGGCGCAACTTTCCAGTTGCTAGGATCCAGGGTTGTACATCTCGGTGATAGATCTCGGGCATGTCCAGTTTTGATCCATATCGAAAATGGTTTTGAAAAGTTTTAATAAAAGTTGATTTTGTTCAAATTAATCTTTTACGACTTAGACCATTTTTGGACCAAACGGAAAATTTTCAATACCCATAACCTTCAATTACATTGATTTCAGTACAGAGTTCTCCTACTCTTGAATACAAATTGAAGTTGCTTTTTATTATATTCATAAAGAAAACTTGAAAGTACTAATAAAGCAAATAAACTCGATGCATGGATAAGTCAGGTGTTCCTGCGTCCCCTTCCAGAGCTTGTGGAAGCCTCTGATGCCAAAGTAGGCCCAACCTGTGCCTCTTCATTGAGCCAAGCTATGCACTCATCAGAGAAGGTGCAACTGAAAGTGGGAGCGGGGGCCAGAAGCTCTCTCGTCCTCCATGCTGTGGCACACTGAGCTAGTTGTGCGCCTCGAACTGGAAATGTGGCAGGGTACTCTATCCCTTCTTTTGGGCGGGTCTGATCATGCCCAAATTGGCGTCGGAATCGGAATGGAAAGTAAAAGACACAGTGTGTTAGGCCAATCAACTGAATCCCGGGCTGGCGAGACATGCTGTAGCTCATCGTTGGTAAAGTAAGCCAGGGGACAGACTACACATCCATTCGCACCACCATCCCTCATCTGGGGTATCGACTAGACGCCGACGGAAGAAATAGATGCGTGCTGAATATGCTGGGCATGACTCCATAACCCTCAAATTGTCCATCAACCATATCTGGGGAGGGATGAAAAATGAGAGATTAAAGAATAGAGAGGTGTACGAGGATAGAAAAGTGAGAAAAGGGTTTTGAGAGAAAAACCGAGCCTGAGGGCCAAGCGATGTGAGGAATACACATGTGAGTAGGGAGGGAAACATTACCTGCAGCAGTAGTGGACTCCCTGCGAATCTAGTCGTCTCCCGACGATGGAAGGCATCCAAACCCATCAGTGTCTTAGCTAGCGTCATGGCAATACATCTCTTGTCCTCTTTCAAGCCCTAGACAACCTCAATCAAACAGACGCTAGACCCACCGGAGCCTGGGGCAAGCAAGAAATGAGACAACATGCACAAGCAAAGCGCATGTCGCCTAAAACCCTGCCAATGATGATCGCCGCAATCACCGGCATCAGAAAACCGATGAATCAAGTTGGAGATGTCTAATTCTTCGTCGCGAATCAAAGACCGAGCGTCATGCAAAGTAAGCCCACACATCTGTCCTAGAGCTTGGATGTGGCCAAAACGGAGTTAAGGCAAGATCTCTTCATCTCGCTGAGATTCCATCAAGGCTTGGAAATCTTCAAAAGCAGGGCATATCTATTGTTAGCCAAAGCTAAAAACATGAGTTACCAGATTCCAACACCTAGCCGCGGCATGGAGGAACGAATAACGTAGCGGGGTGTGGTTCAACATGAATAGTACATTTATTTCGAAATCCCGAAAATTCAACTTTTCCGAGCCATCCAAGTTTGCAATCCAATTTGTGAGGTTTTGGACAAGAAATACTTCCATTTGGGGCAAAAACAAAGTTGAAATGGAGAAACTACGAAGCTGGGACTTTTGTAGAAGATAAGGTGTTGAGTGGAAGACAGGTGGCAACAATCTGGGCACTTTCTGCATTAATGGCCGACTGGCCAAATCTGATGGCCGACCGACCATCTTTATAGCCGATCGGCTAGTTCTTGTGGCCGATAGCTATTTGTGGTGGCCGGTTACCTCCCACCTTGGCCAATGGCCCCTCCTTTGTTCTCTGAGCTGTCCATGTGTTGGAAGTGTTGAGAACTTGTGTCTTGTTCAACTTCGAATGCTTTTTTTTGTGACGATTTTGTGAAGTCGTGCCTGTGTTACTTCAATTTGTTTATCGAGTTGTTGCATTTTTGTTCTTTCAGTTGTCAGTTGGTTCGCTACCTGATTAAGACAATGCAATTCGAGTGTGTAGTTTTCAAACAAAGTTCAATCTCATTTACATGTTGTGTGATGTGATGCAATGTGATGCTTAGAATGTAAAAATGTAACATTTTTTCAATCAAAAAGTTGTTTTCATTCCATCATGGTTTCTTTTTTTGCAAGAGTACAAGTTTTAAAGAACATAAAACTGCCTGAGGCTGTACAATGTGCAAAAACTACAGGCAAAAAGAGAAATAAAGCAAAAACAAAACATCTGAATCGGCACCAGTCGCCTCAAGAGTGGGAAGCCCTCCTTGTCCTCTCCCTCGACAAAGGCCCAGAACTACCGTCTTCAGCACCACTACCTGAGTCTAAACCCGAACCATCTCCAGCCACATCTCCATCCTGAGACGACTCTGACTGTGGACTCACTGCCTCCTCGTCAGACTCATCATTATCCGGGGCAGGCTCCCGCGAACTACTCTTGGTGTGAGCATGTCTAGCTCTGCTTCGGCTGTGCGCTGGAGTCCCTCGTCCCACTCCCCCTGCTGCTCGGGGAGGCACTGAAGGTCCCGCTGAGGCGCCCACTGTGGCCGGTATCTAGAATGGGGCCTGAAAAGAACAATTTGGCAAATGTATCAGTTATGCTATGCGAACCTGAGTATGGTATCAAATGCAGTATATGATTACAGTGTATGAATGCTGTGAGCAATATATGAACGTCGTAAGCGGTGAGTGATTACAGTGTATCGGTGCCGTGAGTGGTATATGAGTGTGGTGTATCAAATGCAGTATTGATAATGTGATGCATCATATCAGTATTGTCATGACCCGAACCTTCCCCCATGGGTTAAGGACATAACCGGCCAGTAATCACGAGATTACCTACGGCCTTAAACCAAATCAGATATATTTTAACAGAGTTGAGGGGGCCAAATGGAAGCCATTTTAAACTTTTTTCCATAAAGCTATGCTTACATGGCACGTCATAACATTTCACAAGCATACATTAATAACTCACATCAAGGAAAGTTAACATATAAGCTTTACACAATAGAATCATTCAAGTCATGGTCAGCTAATCAAAACTATATACAACCGTAATCCAAAGTTCTTGCCAACATGACAAAATATAACAAAATAGCAAAAGGGCGAAAACAAGTTTCAAGCGTGAGACTTATGGGCTGACTCTTCAAAACCTTGACTGTTTCACACAAACTTCACTGAGGCTGGGTTTGGAGCTCCCTTGGCTCACCTACAGACACATGAATGAGCGTGAACGAAAGCCCAGTGAATAATATTAAATAAAGAAGATACATGAACGGTATTTAGAACAACGTACATCAGACGGCCTTGGGCCCAATTCATATTTCTATCTAGTGTATATATATAGGTCAAGCGACTGCGGTTCCAAACACATTAAACAACCTCGGGCCCAATTCATTATATCCGATAGGCTTTGGCCCAATCGTTCCTGTCCGACAGCCTTTGGCCCAATCATTTGTGTCAAACGGCCTTTGGCCCATTCATTCATTCATGTCAAGCAGCCTTCGGCCCAATCTTTCATATCAAACGGCCTTCGGCCCAATCATTCATGTCAAACGGCCTTTAGCCCAGCATCCATGCGTGTCAAACGGCCTTCGGCCCAATCAATTGTACCCAACGGCCTTTGGACCAACCATATGGCATAACAAACATTTGTCCACAATTCAAACTAACAACTTATAAGACTTATATGGAAATAAGCAATTGGAAAAATAACATACTTCAAAATATCTTCACTAAGATATTACTCACAATATTCTGCTGGCGGATTTGCCCTGGAACTCGACCCTACACATTTCATGAACACAATGGGTCACAAACAATTCAATCTGTTCTTAATTCATACATCCCTCTTAGGTTTCTTTCTTATCCTTTTAACTCATTTATGATGCTCAATGCATGCTTAAGAGTGCTTAGAAATGAAAGAGAACGGAAAATGAAACACAGAACACCTTTACAAAATTTTTGAAATAGGAGTCCCCGCTCGAGCGTGGGTTCCGCCGCTCGAGCGGACCCTCATAGTCTGCAAAAGTATAGGTTGCCTCATTTTTACGCTTGAGCGTGAATTCGGATGCTCGAGCTGAAGGTCACACTACATGGCTCTCCGCTCGAGCGTGAATATCCCCGCTCGAGCGGACATGCCAAATTCTGGGTTTTCCAGAACTGTTCTTGAAGTTCAATTTTGATGTTCAAAGGTTCCAAACTCATGATTTCGGTTCAAAAACATGTAAACACATTATATTACATGAGAATATAAGAGTATGACACCAAATTGTTCAAAATCATCATCTAATTCTCAAATAACCCTCATTTATTTTGTTTGATCAAAATTCATGCATTCAAACTTCATACCAAATTCATATCTCTATCAATTCAACATGCATGTTAGTCTTTGACCCCAATTCCATTTCAAATAGCACCAATGATGCTTATAACCATGAAACTCAACAAAACCATGCTTACATGTATGCTTCAATGCTCAATCTTTCATAAATCACATATTACATGCTAGATTATGTAATTTCATAGCAATTCTCTTCATGCATGAACACATGGACTTCAATCTCAACTCAATCAATTCAATTCATGATCTAACTTACCATTTAATCTTTAGTTCACAAAATCACAACTCAAACTTATGAATTAAGGGTTGATTACTCACCCAGGAGCTCAAATCTTCCAAATTATGGTTAATTCTTGAGTTTATCTTCAAGATTCCTAAGCTTCTTGATCAAACCTTCAATTGCCTACACTCTCTCTCTCTCTAAATTCGGTTCTCTCACTTTCTAGAGAGTTAATTTCAGCCAAATGAATTAAAAAAGAGGAATTGAGTTTCAATGAGCCTATTTATAGGCTCTCTTAATCAAATTACTTAAATTAAGTAATGGTGCTTTAATTGGTCATTCTGAATCTGATTATGTTGATCTAAATCAATTTTCAATTGAATTTCACCATAAGCTCTAAAAATTATGCCAATCACAATGGCGTAGTCAATTTTGGCTTCTGTGGCCGATAAGGCCTTCAATTTAAATTCTAGAGCAGTTAAATCAAACAAATTTTCCTACGGTGAACAGAAAGAAATTCAAAACCACATATATTCATATAAATGGCACTCAAAATCATATCAAACACATAATCACAATCACAATTAAGATTAATTAGCATAATACAAACCAGGGTTATCACAAGTATGGAGCAGATTATAGAGGGTTTTGGGACGGAGGTTGAAAGAACTTACTGGAATACCATAAATACTAAGCAGGTCCATGCTCCTCTGCATCATCCCCATCAGAGAAGCCGACAGCTCCAGAGCCTGCCCAGTGTACTCTATGGAAGCCTGTAAAAGTGTTGAGGTAATTAGTAATCTACGGAATATCAACTGAAATGAAATAAATGTACAGAATGTAAAGTATAGCATATACCGGGGTCGGGCCTCGAACTCCGACGAGCTCATGATCAGCTGGGGAAGGAGCGATGGGAATCTGATAAGTCTCTCCAGCCTGTCCTTAGCATGTCACAGTAGTGGGTAGGTCTGGCCACTCCGCCCTCTGTCTCCTCCGGGAACCCCTCCTACCATGGGCCTGGGTCGCCCTGGATCCTCTCACTCCTTCTGCTGTGGCTATAGGTCTCTCTCTCTCACCTCGGCGAACACTGGCCAGAGGCTGCATGAGATATGTCTGGATGAAGACCGTGTAGTCGTCGTCAAGTCTGAAGAAGTCGGCATCCCAACCTATCATGAAATCGGTCATCTCCTGCATGGTATACCTCTCTGTATGCCTCATGTGCGAAGGAGTTGGCATCGGAACCACCGACTCGGGTAAACCAAGGCTCTGTCGTAGGAAGCGTTCACCCAAGTACCATGCTTGACAGACCGGATCCTCAAGCAAAACCCGAAATCAAGAAGTCTCTCGAGCGCCTATAAACCAATCTCTAACTACGTTAGGCAGCACTGCCCAGGGCTGCTAGGTGATCTGTAAATGACGGATATACAATTTGTTATCTACTATTGAAAGTGCAATATAAAGCAAAGCTCAATTGAACTATGAGGTTTGAAATACCTCCGCTGCGATTACAGTGTCAAAATATCAACGGAAGAATGAGAAAGACTCTCGAGACCTCCGCTCGCATCTCACATCGTACCTATGTGAATATGGAACCATGGGAGACGTCTCTACCTCCGACTCTGGGGCAAGCCTCGGGAAGTAGGCATATACCCACAACTGCAGAATGTGAAACGGTAACAATGAATATGTTTATCAATAAAGCAATATATAGATAAAGCAGAAATCAGAGAATGATGTGCAGTGTATTGTGCAGTGTACAACTAGTGTAAAGCAGATTGCGTGTTATGCAGTGTGTGTGGTGTACATATAATGTAAAGTAGGACTGTAAAGCAGAAAGGAAAGATGTACCTCCCAGGCTCTCCAGTAGCCTCCTAGCAGGTGCCCGCTCCGGCGAGATGAGGAACTCATGTATCCATACAGTGTGGCCAAGCCTGCGCCGCCCCAGTCATAGCGCCGGATGCGAGACAAGTCTACCAGTGCACTCAAGAGGTAGAGGCCAACGGTGTTTGCCCGGTCGGCGAATAGAGTAGTGCCAAGCAAGAACATGAGGAACCCCCGGGCATAGTGCTTGACCTCCTCGCGGGTCGTCGGCGTCTCCCCCCTGAACTGGTCGGCGAACCACGAATATCGCACCATCCCTGGTCGGGAGAGAGGTGGGCGAGTCCCTAGCAAAAAGATCTGAGCAGCATCCCACTCACCCATATCAGTGTATTAAGGGATCGGATCACCCCCTACTCCAATGCTAGTGAGCATAGAGAAGTCGAAGGGAGTCATCGTCATCTCCCCTGCTGTAGAAAGGTGGAAGGAATCGGTGGTGTCCCACCACCTCTCCACTAAGACGCCTAGAAGAGACCGACTCGCAGTGAGGCGTGAGAGTCCCATACAGAATACACCAAAACCGGCCTCATCAACGATGTGGCGAACATCATCGGGTAGCTCTATGTACCAATCTCGTGCAATCGTGTTCCCATAACCCTGGAAGGCATGAGAATCTCCCTGTGTCCAAGATAAGCAGATGCAAAGCAATGTCAGGAATACAGTGTATGCATACGTTCAGAATTGATAGAAATGCAGTGTGTACATGTGTTCGAGTTGATAGAAGTATCATGTATAAATGTGCTCAGAATGAACTAGGCATGTGATGTACAAGTATGTTTGGACTAATCAAATGAAGAGCAATATTGGCTATCCAAGACATATGACCTACATTGTAGAAAGTAAAGAGAAAGAGTATACCTCAACGGTGCCATAGGATAAGTGTAACTCCGGCTCGCGTAGCCTGAGATCCTCCGGAGCACCTCGCATAAATCTCCTGAACTGGCGAATACCGTCAGGAGGCAACACGTGTACGTCAGGATCGTACATCGTCGGGTCGAAATGTCGAATGCCGAGCGGCAAAGGCTCGAACTCGGGATCCATCTCTATCGCCGGAGGAGCCCTATAATGTGGAACATCATCCGCCATCTCGAAAAGAATGAGAAAAATGGTCAGAGGTATGAAAAATGGGCAAGAATACCAAAAGTCAACAACAAGTCAACTCCGAGGGGTGAAAAATGGAAGAAAATGTCGAAGTGCGGAAGAGGGCATGAAGATCAAGGGTAACTCGGGGGAAACAAACCCCAAGTGATGGAAATCAAGAATGAGGCGCCAAAAACACTTTTCAATCGATTCAAAGTGTTTGAAATCTCAAGGGTTTCGCGGATCGAATGTTTATGAGACGCTTGAAAGTGTGTATAAAGCACGGATCGAAGGAGGAAATTAGCCTAGAGCACAAGGGGAAGAAGTTTCGAGCTTGCGAAAGTGAAAGAATAAGGTTTGGAACCCTATACTTAAAGACCCGAGGCAAATGGACCAAACTGCCCCGAATCTGCCATGTTTGGCCGATCGGCCTTTGTTGGCCGATTAGCTTATCTGGTGGCCGATGGCTCCCTCTTGTGGCCGATGGACCTCCAATGCCCTTGTTTAGGGTTGTTCTGTTGATTTGTACCCTCATCTCTCAAGAAAGTTCAAGAGAATACACCTTTGAGCTCAAGCAGTTTTCGTGGAAGCTTCGAATTGTGTTTCCAATGCGTGGCACTCAGTACGAACAATGTATCCTTTTCCGTATCCTTTTGTATACCGCAAGATCGATCAATCACCTTTGAATGTGTTGTGTTAGTGCGTTTTGTCATGTATGCAAGGTTGGCATTGTTATGCACCATTTCACTTGCATTGTTATGCACGTTCCACTTGCATTGTTATGCACACTCTAGTTGCATTGTTACGCATACTCCAGTTGTATTGTTACGCACGTTCCACTTGCATTGTTATGCACACTCTAGTTGCATTGTTATGCACATTTCAGTTGCATTGTTATGCACCTTTTCACTTGCATTGTTATGCACCATTCCCCCTTGCATTGTTATGCATCTTTTCAGTTGCATTGTTATGCACGGTTCTACTTGCATTGTTATGCACGTTCCAGTTGCATTGTTATGCACGTTCCAGTTGCATTGTTATGCACACTCTAGTTGCATTGTTATGCACACTTCACTTGCATTGTTATGCACGGTTCTAGTTGCATTATTATGCACACTTCACTTGCATTGTTATGCATGGTTCTACTTGCATTGTTATGCACACTTCACTTGCATTGTTATGCACAGTTCTACTTGCATTGTTATGCACGGTTCTAATTGCATTGTTATGCACACTTCACTTGCACTGCTATGCACTGTTCTACTTGCATTGTTATGCACCGTTTCACTTGCATTGTTGTGCACGTTCCAGATGCATTGTTATGCACCTTTTCATTTGCACATTGTATAAGCACGCGTTTATCTCGCATTGAAATTATATCTTGATGTAACGTCAACCATGTGTTTCTGTTATATTATACCTGTCAAAGTTTCTTTTTGTGCAGGCACGATATTGTATGTATGGTTCATTTAAAGCTGGCACAACCGGATGATGTTGTACGTGTTTCAGTCAGAGGGACTCCAGGTAAGATTATTCCTGCTCCCTCAAACTCTCTTATTGATAGAAACATTCGGGTACGCCTGATGTTTACTCTAGCATCTTCCGGTGTTTCCACCATACCCTTCTCCTCTCGTGTTTGACATGCGTTAGGATGTACCTTTCTTCTCTCGCGTTTGACATGCATTTGGACGCACCTTTCTCCTCTCACGTTTGACATGCGTTTGGACGTACCTTTCTCCTCTCGCGTTTGACATGCGTTTGGACATACCTTTCCCCTTTCGCGTTTGACATGCGTTAAGACGTACCTTTCTCCTCTCGCGTTTGACATGCGTTTGGACGTACATTTCTCCTCTCGCATTTGACATGCGTTAGGACGTACCCTTCTCCTCTTGCGTTTGACATGCATTAGGACGTACCCTTCTCCTCTCGCGTTTGACATGCGTTTGGACACACCTTTCTCCTCTCGCGTTTGACATGCGTTTGGACGTACCTTTCTCCTCTCGCGTTTGACATGTGTTTGGACGTACCTTTCTCCTCTCGTGTTTGACATGCGTTTGGACGTACCTTTCTCCTCTCGCGTTTGACATGCGTTTGGACGTACCTTTCTCCTCTCGCGTTTGACATGCGTTTGGACGTACCTTTCTCCTCTCGCGTTTGACATGCGTTTGGACGTACCTTTCTCCTCTCGCGTTTGACATGCGTTTGGACGTACCTTTCTGTTCTCGCGTTTGACATGCGTTTGGACGTACCTTTCTCCCCTCACGTTTGACATGCGTTTGGACGAACCTTTCTCCTCTCGCGTTTGACATGCGTTTGGACGCACCTTTCTTCTCTCGCGTTTGACATGCGTTTGGACGTACCTTTCTCCTCTCGCGTTTGACAGGCATTTGAACGCACCTTTCTCCTCTCGCGTTTGACATGCGTTTGGACGCACCTTTCTCCTCTCGCGTTTGACATGCGTTTGGACGTACCTTTCTCCTCTCGCGTTTAACATGCGTTTGGACATACCTTTCTCCTCTCACATTTGACATGTGTTTGAATGTACCTTTCTTGCGGAGTTCCTCTCCTTTCGCGTTTGATACGCTAGGAGGTGTTTCGTTTGAGATTTTGGGTGTTCCCAATAGTCGCTTCTAGTCTTTCTTGCGTGACACGTAGTTAAGATCGCATAATTTTCTTACATCCTTTCTGCATGAAATGTAGTTTGGCCTGTAATTCCCACGCGTGGCGTGTTCACTTACTTGCTTATGTATGAGTTTGTTGTAGTATTTCTTTGCCTAACAATTGCATGATATTTCTTTACAGCCCTCTTTGCATAACCATAAGTTATGTTCTGCATTGTGCATGTCATTTGCATTTTGCCCCAGCCTGCGGGCGCATCTCTATTTTGTTATTTTGTATGTTTGTCTAAGTCTTTGGCCATGTCAAAAATGGGTCGTCTCTGAGCTTTGGCATTCACTCCCATCATCTCATGACTTTCGAGTTCTGTCAAAGAGGGGCACCTGTAGACACCTTATTTTTGACCGTCCTCAAGACTTGGACGTCATCGTTTGAACACTCGATGAACATCCATGCTCGTGTTCGTTTTGAGTTTCTAAAGGTCTCGGTTGTGCGCCTTGCCTTGGAGCCTCTCAACTTGTCTGTTTTGTGCTTGGTTGTGGACCAAGAGTTTGTGGCTTTGTTTCTGAGGGAAGGGGTTGGCCTGCTGGCCAGCCCTACAACCCATCGGCCAAGCCCTGTGCCCATCGGCCATGCCCTCTTTCCATTGGCCATCAGTGGTGGCCGATCGTCCTCACTGATGGCCGGTCGGCCCCTTTAATGGACGGTCGGCCATATTTTGTGGCCGAGGCCCTTTTCTTTGCTTTTGCAAATATTTTGTTGCCATCTATGCTAGCTGGTGAGCACAGAATGCATCCTCCATATGTGTATGGAGGGATTGCACCAAGTTTCTAGCTTGTCCAACAAGCTTGAGACTTGGATTTCTATAAGAGGGGAGGCTTCTCTCCCCTTTCAGAGGTTCTGAAATTTTGGATTAGGGCTAAACATATCCCTCTCTATATTTGTACTAGTTTGTACCCTAAAGTGTATTTTCTCTTTACTTTTGCACTACAACACCTAGTTAAACACCTTCACTCTTGAGCTAAGGTTCTTGGAGGTTGTATTTGAGTGGTTTTAGCTTGGTTTTGCCTCAGAAACTTGCTGTTATTGCTGTGCTTCAAGGGTGAGTCTCATATCCTCTTTAAAGCTTTATTTTCATTGCTTATTTGGCCATCCTTGCATATTGTTTTAGGCCTTGCTTTCAACTGAAAAAAGCTTTGTTTTCAAGTGTTTAAGATGGTTATTTGAGGTCTCTTTGGTATTGAGGATGTTATACCTTCTTGTGTGCCTTATTTGCTTAGGCTTGGAGCCATCCTTTAAGGCCTTTGAGGCAATCTTTATTTGGCCTTTTAACCACTGAAATCCAATGGATTTTCAGTGGTAGAAATGTGGTTTTGAGGTCCAAAATGAGAGGGGGTGGTCCCCTCTCCTCTTGTCTTGTTTGCTTGCCTTGTTGGTCTAATTATTGAGCATGTGTTTCTAGCATGTGTTGGCTTGTTCTCAGCCTATCCTTGGCCTTATTTCAGCATGGTATAACTCTATTTTGGCTTGGTTGAGTCACCTCATGCATGCTTTTTACACTTGTAGTGTAATCTTGCCATTTAGCCTTGTGTGCTCAATACTTTGATCCATCATGCTAGCCTATTTTGGTTCTATCTCAGCATGTTTTTGGTGTTATTTTGGCATGTTGTAACTCTGATGTTGGTTGGTAGAGCCACCTCTTGCATGCTTCTTACACTTGTAGTGTAAACCTTGCTCACTAGCCTAGTATACTTGGTGTTTTGGCCCATTATTCTAGCATGTTTTGGCTCCACTCCAACAAGTTTTTACTCATGTTTTAACATGCTTTAGCTCTATTTTGAGGCTTCTTGGTCGTATGATGCTTGTTATGCATGCTTGTAGTGCAATAGCCTTGAATAGCTTTGAGTTTTGAGGTATTTTGCATGCTTGGCTTAAGGTATTTGCATGTTTTGGCATCATTTGGCATGTTATTTTAGAGCATATAGTGTTGCCACACTTCCATGTTTTTCACTCTTTAGGTGCTCTTGAGAGTTGCACCTTTATGCCTTGTTTGTGAGCCAATGCATGAGCATCATTCTCTTGCCATTCACGTTATCATTTCAAATCATTTTGGCCACTGTTTTGGCATGCATGAGGTCTGTTTGGTGTTGGTTTAGTCCATTGAGCATTATGTTGCATGGTCCTAGTGTTGTATCCTTCACTCGTGTTTAATGCTTAAGTGTTCTGGTATGTTGTGCATGAGTGTTTACATGTTAGAGTCTTGTACATACCACCTTAACATGTCAAGATTAGCATGTTGTTTGCATAGCATGTTGTTTGCATGTATGTTGCATTGCATTGTGTTTGGAGCGGATGTTAATCCAAACACGAGAAACGAGGGGCATTTCATACTTGAAGTGATGAAACGCGCCTCATTTCTTTGTCACCGTCTCCCTTGATTGTGTATGATAGGGTGGAGGCCTCTCGAGTCTTGTGTGTTACTTGTGCATTCATCAATATTGTGCAAGCTTAACTCTTTGGCCATCATGCATCAAAATGTGCGATTGGTGACTTGAGAGCCGAGCACTACACTCCTTTGAGCTTGAGATATGATAAGGAGTGTAGTTGCACACATATTTCCTTGCAAATACACTGCTATGCCTCTGTCTGTACTCTATTGTAGCAAAAGGAGAAATTGCAAGAAGCAATGGCCGACCGGCCATCAAAGCTGCTGACCGGCCACCAAGGCTGCCGATCGACTATCAAAAGTGGCCAATGGCCATCAACTTTGGCCAATAGCCATCTCTCTTGACCGACCATCCCTCAGCATGTTCCTAAGGTGGGTCAGAAGTATTATAGAAGTTGGCATAATTTTCAGAAGTACAGAAGTGTGCAAACAGAGGCATCTTGAGGCAAGGTGGTGGATTTCCAGGAGACGGCAACTGAGAGCATGCATCCTTCATTGTTCAAGGCAGAGCTGAGGCAGCCTAGCTTACACATCTTACATGCTTAGTTAGTTTTCATAATTAGTTAATTTGTTAATTAATTAAAGTGTTGTAATAATTAGTAATTAGTTTGCTAGTTATTCAATTTGGTTGTGTAATAATTAGTCTAATTAGCTTAGCTATTATTCATTCAGACCCTCCGTCGAGAGGGCAAATGTTGTAATAAGCGTGCGTGTGTGTGATGCATGTCTTTCAACCCCACGTCTTTCTGCCTTTTATTTACCAGCTTTTGATGGTTAGTTTTAGGGCATGTTTCAATTAGCATATTTATGTTTGCATGCGTACATCATTCATTTTGTCTTGCATGCACCAGGCTCGGCGCATCATTCAAAATTGCATTATATTTCAATACACTTTCTTGAATACGTGTTTCAAAGCATGTTATCAAGTGTTGCATTCATATGCCTGTAGACGCGCCCGTGGGCTTCACTCTACAGTTCGGACTCCCTTTCGTTTGTTGCGGTTCTAAATCTGAACCAAAGAGTCCAAATCCGGCAAATCGTTTGAGAAAACAGATTTTTGAAAAGTAGTGCCAAACATGGACTGCTTTGCCAGATTACAGAGTCGCCACCTAAATATTTTAAAATGGGAAATTTAGGAAACCCTGACTCGGTGCCGAAGGCCACATGTCCGTCATCACCAGAGTGGTCTTGGCTCGGGAGCTTGGGTACGATCGGGGAAGGTCAGCTATGAGCACCCCCTTTCGCCCGGTCCGAAGACCGGCCTCTACTAACCGTGATATCCATTTTTGAAAACATTACATGCTCTTATTCCGGTTATTAGCCTAGAATTACTATGTGATGCACACAACACAAAAGTATAGACTAGATTGCCTAATTTGGAAATAAACATTGCATATCCGCTTTGTCTCGAAAAACGTGTTGGTTTTTGCTACTCGCAAGTAGGCTAAAATACGGATTTCAATGAGTTGTTCCAACTCAAACAATCCAACCTCCACCCGCAGGCATTCAAACAGTTTATAGCACATAAGCATTTAGCCGCATGGCAATCATACTGTCATGGCGAACATTCACACGCATACGATATGCTAAAGCGTAAAAAACTTACATCGTACTCCGTGCCAAAACAAGAAACTAATTAGCAAACATGCATGACCTAGTTCATGTTAAATGGCTAATGCAACACAGGCATAGATGCAATCTAGAGTAGGCTCGGCTAACCCTAAACATGGCATGTGAAATGCGCGAGTAGCACGTATTCAATTTGGAATTGAAAATTGCAATGCAGTTTGTATGATGTACCGAGCCCAGTGCATGTCAACAAATGCATGGATGCACGCATGCTATCATAAGGTATGCTAAATTAAATATGCCCTAATCTACCATCATAAGCAGGTAATAAAAGGGAAGAAAGAAGTGGGGGTTGGAAGACATACACACACCCACACACACTTATTACAAATACGCCCTCACTCGGAGGGATCAAAAGAATAATACAGTCCAAAGAATAAATGAATAAATTATTACAAAATTCTAATTACTAAAATTAAATCAAGTAAATAAGAGAAAGGGGGCCTCAGCCCTGCCTCGGGGTGCGCGAATGATGCATGCTCGTCGCGACTCGCTCGGAAAACCCACACCGCACCACTGCTGACTCTGTTTTTACTGCCCTGCTTCTCCAAAAATTTCCAAGGTCCCAGGAAACCTTCCTTGTGTGCTGCTAAGTGCCACCGGCTGGGGGAAATTACCATCGGCTGCTTGTGGTGGCC
This sequence comes from Camellia oleifera, assembly GCA_022316695.1. Classification (NCBI taxonomy): domain Eukaryota; kingdom Viridiplantae; phylum Streptophyta; class Magnoliopsida; order Ericales; family Theaceae; genus Camellia; species Camellia oleifera. Next base: position 190,623,819 of record CM039316.1, read on the forward strand.
ACCGGCTGCAAAATAGTCTGTCGGCCAGAAATACAGTGCCGGTCGGCACTCTTTCCGGCCGGTCGGCACAAAATTCCTGCAGAAGACAGTTTGACAGCAACAGCAGGCAGCAGTGCATGGCATTGGATTTTTGAGCATATTTATGCATGGCCAATGCTTCCTATCATGAATGGGACTCAAGGAGACATGGCGCTTGGTTCTAGGGCTATCAATTGTGCACCTTGGTGCATGATAGCCTAAGAACCAAGGTTGCACTTTAATGTAAAAATGCATGCAACACAACAATGATAACTAAGTCCCCATCATGCCAAAGTCAAAGGCCTTAGTGACATGGGAATTAAGGTGTGTTTTGTCACTTGGAGTACAAACACCCCTCACTTCCCACACTTGGTTTGATACCCCAAACCAAGTAATGAAATGTAATCCATGCAAACATGCATGAACAATGCATTATGGAAATTAGGATGCTAGCAAATTAAGTACCATACAACTAACATATTAAGCTTGCAAAATGCCAAAGTGCGTGAGATGCTAGTGTGACGCAAACATGAGCCAAGTATGCAATGGAATCAATGTGTTACAATACCTAGTGGACCAAACATGCAACAAACATATAATGAGCATACTATGGTGGCCTTAACCACCATGGAGGAGGCCTCAAACCTCCCCAAAATAGTGGCCGAAACGGACTGAAATTATGGGCAAAATGCCATACAAGCATGCAAGCCAATAAGCCCAAAACCAAAGGCACTCAAGAGAGCATCTAACTATCCCTTACACAATCACTCATGGCATAAATCTAACAACCTAAAACAGACTTCTATCATGCAAAATGACACCCAAAACCCACATATGGCAGCCCCAAAGTGTGTTAATCATGCAAGCATACACAATGCCAATTCCTAGACATAAAAGGGGGATACCCTTGAGGCATGAAAATGGTCACACATGTAAACATACACACATGATTTATGGACTGAAATAGGGTCACAAATGATGCCAAATCATGAGGATGACCAATGTTGAACATGTTTAGGAACCAAAATGCATGAGGCTTACAAGCCTAGAATACAAAACAACCATGTCAAGCACACTATATATGGCAAAATCAGTGGCTCACAGCCCTAATACATGGTAATATGATGCTAATACCCTCATGGAACCAAGCTAAAACATGCCAAGAACATGGCCTAGATGTATGGCATGCTTTTAGGTATAAGAGAGCATTTCAAAGCAAGTATAAGCTACATATTAAAGGCTACAAATCCGACCAAAAACAGAGGTTAAACATGCTCCAAAACACTAAAAAAAATTCTGAAATGAAGCCTAATGCAAGTATGCATGCAAGCTACTCTTTAGGCCAAATACAAAGGCAAGCAAATGACAAGGGGGAGAGGGGTGTCCCTCCCCTATTTAAGACTTGGAAGTACCTTCCTCACCACTGAAAACTCACTGGTTTTCAGTGGTGAGAAGACCAAGAACACCAAGCAAGCAAAGCTTCAAGAAAAGACACCAAAATGGCCAAAACAAGGCCTAAGAGGGTGAGACTCTACCCAAACCACAAAATGACCTTAATGAATGTTCAAGAGCGGGTAAAAACAAGAGTTTTTCATGTCAAACACAAATCCAAAAACACAAATCAAGAGGGGTAGAAATTAGTTGCAAGAATGGGGAAACTAAAGCAAAAAGTTTACCCTTGAAGATCCAATGAAGAACAGGTGGAGCAGCCCTCCTCTAATGATCAAAACCAGTCCAAGATCACACAGAACAACCTTCCAAGTCCCTCAATCTCGGAGCTAGGTGTAATGGTATGTGTACAAGGGCAAAAGTAAGGTAAAAACACACTTTTTAGGCCTAAAACACACACAAGAGAGGAGAGAGAGGGAAAATATAGAGAGAGAAAGTATATCACACAGATATATAGATATAAGCTCTGGTTTTTTGACCTAAAATGGCTAACCCCTCTCAAAGGGAGAGGGGTGGTGTTTATATAGGCAACAAAAGGGTCTAAGCTTAATGGCTAAGCAAGAGGAAAGGGGTCAAGGGACCAAGGGCGTGTAAGGCTTCTTGGAGAAGCCAAAACAGCTGGCCAAGCTTCTCCAAGAAGCTTGGCCAAAATGGGTCAAGCTTCTAGAAGCTTGAGGGGGTTCAAAGGGTCAAAGGGTGCAAGCCCGGACCTGGGGAGTGGTGATGGTGCACTCCAGCTGTCACAGCTGGCATGCACCATCCCTGGGGGTGCGAAGGGGTCACACCGACCAGCCAAAACAGTCACCGGCACAAAACACTGCCGGTCGGCAACATATAGTGCCGACCGGCCAATAATTTGGATAAAATAGTGCCGATGGTTACTATGGAGTGCCGGTGGAGGTGTGGGTCAGCCGGTGGGCTTCAGGTATGGCTAATAAGCCTTCCCCTACCCTCAAATGCAAAACACACAAGTCTTGGTACAAAAACCAAGCACATAACAAACGGTTGAGAGGTCCTGAGGCACGGTGCGCAGCCGGGGCCTCCGGGAACTCAAAACAAACACAAACATGGATAATCACCGAGTGTTCTAGCGGTGACGTCCAAGTCTTGAGGACGGTCAAAAATAGGGTGTCTACAATGCCATTCTAGATAGCCGAGCCTATTTTAGTTGCATTTTTGCATGTGTTGCATTAGGCATCTTAACATAGCTAGGATCATACATGATTTCTAACTAGCTTCTGTTTTGGCTCGGAATACGCTGTGAGTGTTTAAGCTTTAGCATCCTTGCATGTGTGTAAGTGACTGCCATGATAGCAGGCTTGCCATGAGGCTATTTGCTTAAGTGTTTAACTACATGAATGCCTGTGGATGAAGGCTTTATTGCTTGAATTGGGACAATTCATCAAATGTGCATTTTAAAGCCCACTTGAAGTGGCAAATCATCATGTTTTAAGCCCACCTTGTTCGGTGGCAAATCCGCGTTTTAGCCTACTTACGAGTAGCACCTTCAAACCACTTTCGAAAAACAAACATGAGATGTTTTGTTCCAAATCGAGTGATTTAGTCTAGACTTGTATGCTGTGCGCATCACATAGTAATTCTAAATTAATAACCGGAATAAGAACACGTATTTTCAAAAACAACATATCATGTTAGTAGAGGCCAATCCTTTGATCGGGCGAGCGGGGGTGCTCATTTCATGACCTTTCCCCCTTGTACCCAAGTTCCCGAGCCGAGGCAACTTTGGTGATGACGGACACGTAGCCTTAGGCACGAGTCAGGGTTTCCTAAATTTCCCAAAATAAAATATTTAGGTGGTGACTCTGTAATCTGGCAAAGCAGTCCATGTTTGGCACTTCTTGATTAAAATCGATTTTCCAAAACGATTTGCCGGATTTGGACTCTTTGGCGATTTATCAGTCTTACATTGTACATGTGAGACTAGATACAGAACCGTGACAGGAGTCCAAACTGTAGTAGCTAGAACCACAATTCGCGCCCTCGCGCACAGAGCGGAGTTCGGGCGGTCTACACGCGCTGAGCACCACATACTGAAAACACAGTCCGGAGCTTCCGCAGAGGCCATTTGAGCTCAAAATTGCACTTTTCTTACATTCTCTTAAGGGAAGAAGGAACAAAGAAACAAAACAACACCCAAGGAGAGTACTAGAGATCCACCGGCCACCCTGAGGAACCACCGGCCACCCATCGGCCACAAAACAAGGTCATCGGCCACAAATGTGGCCGATCGGCCAACACTGGTGGCCGGTCGACCACCGATGACAGATTCGGGGCAAATTGGAGATTTCACTTCGGGTCTTTAAATATAGGGTTCTAAACCCTATTTTCTCACTTTCTTAAGTCCGAAAACCTTCCCCTTTGTGCTCTAGACCACTTTCCTCCCCCGATCCGAGCTTGAAACACGTTTTCCTACGTCCCACAAACCTTCGATTTGTGAAACCCTCGTTGCTTTCAATATCTTGAACCAATTGAAAAGTGTCCTCAGTGCCTCTTTCTTGATTTCCATCATTTGGAGTTTGTTTCCCCCAAGTCACCCTTGATTTCGGTGCCCTTTTCTGAGTCTTAACATTTTCTTCCTTTTTTCCTCACTCGGAGTTGACTTTTCGTTGACTTTTGGCATTCTCGCCCATTTTCTACATTTTCGACCATTCTTTCATCCTTTCTTGAGATGACAGATGAACTCCCACACGACGGAGCTCCTCCAGGGATGGAGATGGATCTTGAGTTTGAGTCGTTGCCGCTTAGCACCCGACTATTCGACCCGGCGACATACCAGCCCGAGGTACACGTATTACCTCCTGATAACATTCGCCAGTTCAGGGGGTTTGCACAAGGTGTACTAGAGGACCTCTTGCTACGCGATTCGGAGTCACACCTATCCCATGGCGCCTCCGCGGTATGCACTTTCTCTTTATTTTCCGCAATGTACATTGCATTTCTTGTATGGTTCTCACTGCTTTACACATATTTATGCCAGACACATCTCGCACTATATTTCCTACATTACCTTGCATCTGCTTGTCCTGAACAGACCCGTGCACTGTATTTCTAACACTGCCTTGCATCTGTTTATTTTATTTACAGGGAGATTCACATGCCTTCCAAGGCTACGGGACCATTGCCACGAGGGATTGGTACATGGAGCTGCCCGACGTAGTACGCCACATCATTGACGAGGCTGGATTCGACGCATTTAGCATGAGGATCTCATGTCTCGTTGTAAGCAGGCCTCTTCTAGGCGCTTTAGTAGAGAGGTGGTGGGATACCACCGATTCCCTCCATTTCTCTACAGTAGGGCAGATGACGATGACTCCCTTTGACTTCTCCATGCTTACCGGCATAGAAATATGGGGTTATCCGATTCCTTATGACACCGACATGGGCGAGTGGGAGGCCACTCAAATTTACTTGTTGGGGATTCGCCCACCCCTCTCCCGACCAGGGATGGTTTGATATTCATGGTTTGCTGATTACTTTAGAAGGACGACGCCGACGACCCGCAAGGAGACCAAGTACTACGCCCGGGGGTTCCTCATGTTCTTGTTTGGCACTACTTTGTTCGCCGACCGGGCGAACACCGTGGGGCTCTACCTCTTGAGTGCATTAGTGGACCTGTCTCGCGTCCGACTATATGACTGGGGTGGCGCAGCTTGGCTACACTATATAGATACATGAGCTCCTCTTCTTGCCAGAGCGGGCACCTGTTGGAAAGCTATTGGAGAGCCTGGGAGGTACATCCTACTCTTCTGTTTTACAGTTTTGCTTTACATTTATCTGTACACCGCACACACCGCACAATACACACTGCCCCGCACACCATCTGTTCTTTGCTTTACATCATCTGTATACCGCTTTACATCCGATAGATATACTCACTATTACCCTTCCACCCTCTGTAGCTATAGGTGTATGCCTACTTCCCGAGGCTTGCCCCAGAGCTAGAGGTAGAGATACCTCCCATGGTGCCATACTCACACAGATACGATGGGAGATGCCAGCGGAGGCCTCGAGAGTCATTCTCATTTTTCCGCCGATACTTCAATACTGTAGCCACAGCAGAGGTATTTCAAACCTTACAATTATTTCAGCTTTTCTTCACATTACATCTTCAATGGCATCTAACAATCTATACATTCACTAACTGCAGATTTCCTGGCAGCCGTGGGCAGTGATACCTGACGAGGTCAGAGACCAGTTCGTGGGTGCTCGGGAGGCTTTCCGATTCCGGATCTTGCTCAAGGGCCCAGTTTGTCGACTGAGGTACCTAGGAGAGCGATTTATGCAACAGAGCCTTGGCTTACCTGAGTCAATAATTCCGATGCCACCTCCTACATACATGAGGATCACAGAGAGATACACCGCACAGGAGATGATCGACTTCCCCAGAGGTTGGGATGCCGACTTCTTCAGATTTGATGGCGACTACACTGTCTTCATTTAGACATATCTCATGCTGCCTCTGACCGGCACTCGTAGGGGTGAGAGAGACAGAGCTCCAGCCGCAGCAGAGAGAGTAGGAGGATCCAGGGCGACTCAGGCCCATGACAGGAGAGGCTCCCAGACGAGGCGGAGAGTAGGGTGGCCAGAGCTGCCTACTACCATGACCTACTAGGGACGTTCTGGAGAGACTTATCAGATTCCCATCGAGCCTGCACCAGTTGGTCATGAGCTTGCCGGAGTTCGAGGCCCGACCTCGGTATGTACCATACTTTATGTTTTGCATATTCAATTCATTTCAGCTATGCTTTGTAGATTTACTAATCATCTCAACACATTTGTAGGCTTCGATAGAGTACACCGGGCAGGCTCTCGAGCTATCGACTTCTCTGATTGGGATGGTTCAGACTAGTTTGAACCTTCTCAGCCTTTACAGGATTCCGGTAAGTTTTCTCAGTTTGCACATCACACTATGAAAAACAACACTGTATATGATACTCTATTCCCATATACTGGTCACGGCATTCATACACTGCAATTATTTACTACTCACGGCACATCATCTTTTAATTCTGGTATACTGCATCTGATACACTGCATTTGACATACATCGCAACTAATGTATTCTGACAAACTGTCATTTTTAGATTCCTTTCCAAATGCTAGCCCCATCGGGCGCCCCAGCAGGAGCTACAGTAGGACCTTCAGTGCCTCCCCCAGCAGCAGGGAGAAAAAGACGAAGGACTCCGGCACACAGCTGAGGCAGGGCTAGGCGCACTCATACCAAGAGCAGTTCACGAGAGCCAATCCCAGAGGATGATGAGACTAACGAGGACGAGGAGCCAATGAGCCCGCAGTCAAAGTCGTCTCAGGGTAGTAACGATGCTGGAGATGGCTCCGGCTTAGATTCGGGCAACGATGTTGATGGTGATAGTTCTGGGCCCATGCCGAGGAAGAGGGTAAAAAGGGCTTCTCGATCTTGAGGTGGCTGGCGCCGATTCAAATGTTTTTGCTTAGTTTCTTTTCTTTTTGCTTAGCTTTCTTTTCGCTAGTAGTATTGGCACTTTGTATAGACTTGGGCAGTTTTATTTTCTTTAAAAACTTGTACTGCAAAAAGTGACCATGATTGGAAATGAAAACAGCTTTTTGTTTAAAAAGTGTTACATTCTGTATTCTAAGCATCGCATGACATCGCACAGCATGAAAATGAGATTGATCCTTTTGTTAAAAACTGCACATCAAATTGCATTGTCTTAATCAGGTAGTGAACTGACTAACAACTGAAAGGACAAAACAACTCGATAAACAACACAAGGCCTTGACAGGCTAAACAATGTAAATACAACTCGATGCAACAACTCGATAAATAGCAAAAATACAACTCGATAAGCAAAAACAACAACTCGATAAACAAAACAACAACTCGATAAGCAAATCGATAGAATTCTCCAAGAAAGACAGGAGAAAGACACTGAGAATAGAACCAAACACAGGTTCCCAGCATGTTCAACACATGGATGGCTCAAGGAGCAAACGAAGAGGCCACCGGCCATAAGAGGAGGCTATCGGCCACCAGAAATGGCTATCGGCCACTAGTACTAGCCGATCGGCTACAAACATGGCCGATCGGCCATCAACATTGGCCAGTCAGCCACTAATCCAGAGAACTTCCAGATTGCTGCCACCTATCTTCCATTCAGCACCTTATCTTCTACAAAAGCCCCAGCTTCGTAGATTCTTCATTTTAACTCTATTTTTGCCAGCCATTCTTTGTCGAAAAACTCTCCAATTGGATCGCAGCTTTAGATGGCTCAAAAAAGCTAAATTTTCGGGGTTTCGGGATAAATGCACTATTCCCATTGAGCCGTACTCCGTTGTGCTTTCCATTCCTCCATGCTACGGCTAGATATTGGAATCCAGTCACACATGTTTTTAACTTTAGGGGACAAGAGATATGTCCGACAATTGAAGAATTCCAAGCTCTTATGAAATCATAACGTGAAAAGGAAATCCTGCCCCAGTCCTGTTTTGGCCACATCCAGGCTTTAGGAAGGATGTGTGGGCTTACTTTACATGATGCCCGATCTTTGGTTCACAATGAGGAGTTGGACATCCCCAGCTTGATCCATCGGTTTTCTGATGCCGGCAACCGCAGTGACCACTTTTGGTAAAGTTTTCGGCAACATGCCCTCTGCTTGTGTATGTTGGCCCATTTTCTACTTGCCCCTGGCTTCGGAGGGTCTAGCATTTGCTTGATCGAAGTTGCCCAAGGCTTGAAAGAAGGCAAAAGCTGCATCGGGTTAACACTTGTCGAAACTTTGATGGTTTTGGATGCTTTCCATCGTCGGGAGACAACCAAGTTTGCAAGAAGTCCACTACTGCTGCAAGTAATGTTTCCCACCCTTCTCACATGTATTTCTCACATCACTCGAACCTCAGGCTCTATTTTTCTCTCAAAACTCTTTTCTTACTCTTCTCTCCATGTACACCTCTCTATTTTTTAATCTCTCTTATTTTTCATCCCTTCCCAGGTATGACTGATGGATAAGTTGAAAGTAGTGGACGTTTGTCCTGCGTATTCAGCGCGCGGCTATTTTTTTCGCCCTCGGCTAGTTGACTTTCCGAACGAGAGATGGTGGTGCCACTAGATGTGCAACAGCTCTGCTGTTGACATCGCTTGGTGTTGCCCCTGGTCTGATCTACCTAAGATGAGCTACAGTATGTCTCGCCAACCTGGCATTCAGCTGATTGGCTTGACACATTGTGTCTTTTATTTTCCATTTCGGTTCTGGCGTTAGTTCAACCACGACCAGACTTGCCCGGAAGAGGGGATAGAGTACCCAACTTCATTTCTGATCCGAGGCCCACAGTTAGCTTGATATACCACCGCATGGAGGACGAGAGAACTTCTGGCCCCCGCTCTCAATTTTAGTTGTGCTTTTTCTGGCGAATACATAGATTGGCCTGAAGATGAGGCACAAACTAGGCCTACTTTGGCATTTGAAGCTTCCACAAGCTCTAAGAGGGGACGCAGGAACACCTGACTATGCCCCAGGTTTATTGCTTTAATCTGTACTTTCAAGTTTTCTTGTTGAATATAATAAAAAAAGCAACTTCAATTTGTATTGAGAGTCAGAGAACTCTGTAGCGAAATCAATAAAATTGAAGGTTGTAGGTACTGAAAATTTTCCGTTTTGGTCCAAAAATGGTCTAAGTTGTAAAAAGATTAATTTGAACAAAATCAACTTTTATTAAAACTTTTCAAAATCATTTCCGATATAGATCACAAATGGACACGCCTGAGATCTGTCGTTGAGATGCACAACCCCAAATCCAACAACTGGAAAGTTGCCCCTTGTCTGAATAGCACTGTACGACAACAGAAAGTTGCCCCTTGTCTAAATAACGCCGCAGCACACTGTAACCAGTCCTCATAATGATGATCACAACCGAACTCTCGGATACAGAGAAGACAAAGATGACCAAAACAATCACATGGACACAGTTGATTTGGAAGTGTTTATGGCTGGACTTCAGAATGAAGTTGCCTACGTATCCTGAAGATGGGAATCAAGCTTTACGTCATTCAGTTCGGGTTCACTTATGTTTTAACACTTTCGTTTTGTGCTCTAACTTTTGCCAAGGTAGCCCTTTCTGGGTTTTCAACCTTACGAGCTCAGTTTTTCTTATTTCAAATTTTTTGTGCTCTAACTTTTGCCTAGGTCGTCCTTTCGGGTTTTTGGCCTAGCGAGCCACTCAGGGATACTATTTCTTCAACTTGTCCATGTTGATATGTTGGGAGAACTCGAGGCCATCTAAATCCATAAGAATGATAGCTCCACCCGACCAGATAGATTTGATAATATAAGGACCAGTCTAATTGGGTCTGAACTTGCCCCTAGGGTCGTGGATGGGAGCTCGGTTGTCTTTGAGCACCAAATCCCCTTATTTCAGATTCTTGGACTTAACTTTCTTATTGAAAGCCCTGACAATCCTGCGTTGATAACCTTGAATGTGGTGCAGTGCTTTCAGCCTTCTTTCGTCGAATAGCATGAGTTCCTCAAACCTGCTCTATTGCCAATCTGCTTCTGCTATTTGGCACTCAGCCATCACCCGCAACGATGGAACTTCAACTTCAATTGGCAGAACAGCCTCCATCCCATAAACCAAAGAATACGGAGTTGCCCCAGTAGAAGTGTGAATCGATGTTCTGTAGCCCCAAAGAGCAAATGACAGCTTATCTGGCCAATCCCTATAGATTTCCACCATCTTCTGTAGAATGTGCTTGATGTTCTTGTTGGCGGCCTCAACAGCTCCGTTGGTTTATGGCCGATATGTGGATGACTTATGAAAGCCACATTATATTTTTCCAACAAGTCAATCACTTCCTTCTTGAAGTGGGAACCATTGTCCGAGATGATCTCATTCGGGACCCCATACCGACAGATGATGTTATTCCTGATGAACTTAGCTACATGCGACGCCTTCAGCATTGCATAGGATTGGGCCTCGACCCACTTTGTAAAGTAGTCTATCGCCACCAGGATATACTCATGCCCATTCGACCCCTTCGAAGTAACTGCCCCAATAACATCAATCCCCCAGACTGAAAATGGCCACGGTGAAGTCATGTTGTACAGCTTCGACGGCGAAATGTTCATGCGGTTTGCATGGATCTGGCATTTGTGGCATCGCCGAACAAAACCAATACAATCCTCCTCCATGGTTGACCAGTAGTAACCCTGTCTGAGAATCTTCCGAGCTAGCATCACTCCGCTCATGTGCGATCCGCACTCTCTTCTATGGATAGCCTCCATTAGGCACTTTGACTCTTCAGCATCAACACACAGTTTATGCATTCCCAGATGACCCCGTTTGTACAATTTACTCCCGCAGATGATAAATTGAGCAGCCATTCGCCGAATTGCCCTCTTATCTTTGGCATTTTCTCCTGGCAGATAAGCCTCCTTTTCCAAGAAGTTCCAAATGTCATGATACCAGGGGTTCTGATCTTGTACTTCATCTATCGCAGTGATCAGCTTGTAGGCCGACATATACCTCTGTTCAATAATGATTAGACGCATCCGGAGCACCAAAGGGATGTCTATCATGGAAGATAGAGTTGATAAGGCGTCAACGAACCTGTTGCTCTCTTTTAATAGATACGTGAAGGTTAGCTTCTCAAACCTAGGGATTAGAACGTCCAGGATTTGGTGATAGATTTTCATCCTTTCTTCTTTAACCTTCTAGTCTCCTTTCGCTTGAGACACAACCAGGTTCGAGTCCCTAATGACGTCTAATCACTTTGCCCCTAGTGCCAGGGCAGCTTCCAAGCCAACAATACATGCCTCGTACTCTACTTCGTTGTTTGATACCTTGAACCGGAGTTTGAAGGCTAAGGGTATGTGGGAATTGTCGGGTGCTATCAGCAACACCCCTATCCCATACTCGTACTGATTAGATGCTCTGTCAAAGTACATAGTCCAAATCTCTTCTTCGACTTGCAGAATGGCCTCATCTGGGAATAGATACTCTACTGCTTCATCTCCCTCCACTGGGTGATCGGCTAGGAACTCCGCTATCGCTCTCCCTTTCACAGACTTGCGAGTCATGTATTTCAAATCAAATTCAGAAAGAATAAGCAACCAACGGCCTAGCCTACCCGTAAGTGCTGATTTTTCGAAGAGATATTTGATGGGATCTAATCTCGAAACCAGAATTACAAAGTGAGGTAACAGGTAGTGCCTCAACTTCCTGGTAGCCCATACCAAGGCAAGATAAGCCTTCTCCAGCGGAGTGTAACGGGTCTCATATTCCAGCATCTTCTTGCTTAGGTAATAGATGGCCTTCTCCACCCTATCCTCAGATTCCTGTGCAAGCATGTAGCCCATTGTTGTGTCGGTTACTGACAGATACAATATCAACGGTTTCCCCGGCTCTGGCAGTGACAACACGGGTGGGTTCTGTAGATACTGCTTGATCTGCTCAAAAGCAACTTAGCATCGGTCATCCCATTAAAAAAAATTTCCTTTCTTCAGGAGACCAAATAGTGGTTCACAAGTTAAGGTTAATTTTGCAATAAACCGTCTTATGAATTGCACTTTACCCAAAAAACCTCACACCTCCTTTTCAGTCCTTGGTGGTGCCATTTCTAAGATGGCCTTAATCTTGGAAGGATCGACCTCGATACCCCTTTGTGTACTCAAGAACCCCAGCATTTTCCCTACTGTGACACCAAAAGTACATTTCTGAGGATTCAGTCGCAACCGATACTCTTTGATCCATTGAAAAAATTTCTTCAAGGCAGTGTAGTGGCCCTCTCTTTCCTACAATCAGGTCGTCCACGTACACCTCAACCTCTTTGTGGATCATATCATGCAAGATAGCGGTCGCAGCCTGTTGATAAGTAGCCCCGATATTTTTTAGACCGAACGGCATCACCCTATAGCAGTAGGTCCCCCACAGGGTGGTGAAGGCAGTCTTCTCCCTATCTTCAGGGGCCATCAAGATCTGGTTGTACCCGAAAAACCTATCTATAAATGAGATCAGTGCATGCCCCACGATGAAGTCCACCAATTCGTCGATATGCGGTAGAGGAAAGTCGTCCTTCGGACTAGCTTTATTCAGATCTCTAAAGTCCACATATACTCGAATTCGGCTGTCCTTCTTCGGCACCGGAACTATGTTGGCTAACCAAGTAGGATACTCAGATACTAGCAGGAACTTTGCATCAATCTGCTTAGTGACCTCTTCTTTGATTTTTAGAGCCCAATCCGGGCGGATTCTCCGAAGCTTCCGCTTTACGGGTCAAGCCTCAGGGTCAAGAGGGATCCGATGCTGTACAATCTCAGGATCGATTCCAGGCATGTCTTCGTAGGACCACACGAAAACATCTTTGAAATCTTTTAATAAAGCGACTAAGTGCTCACGTTCCTCCGAAGACAACGTGGACCCGATCTGGACCAGATGCAGATTCTTCTCCAGTACCAACGTTAATTGAAGTGATTTCATCCACCAAAGGTTTTACAAACCTCTCCTGCTCTCAATCAATCAATCAAATGTTTCAAAACCGGAGGAATTTCTTCCTCATCATTTTCATCGAAGTTTTGAAAGTCCTGATTGATGTAATATACTAAAGGCACAGAAAAGTACTCAAAAGTCACAGCGGTACCATTCTCATTCGCAATTTCCAGTTCGTCTAATTCTTTGGTTACAACCAACTCAAAAGAAAATGAAAAAGACGACCTGGACAATACAACGACATCCGAGTTATCACCCCCAAGAATACTAGACTCTAACTAAGAAGAACTGGAATCTGATTCTGACTCCACAAACTTTGTGGAATCAGATTCTGGTTCACTACCTGACCCAGAACTGCTAGACAAAAAGCCTTCCTCGTAGTGCCAGACGAATGAGGGTGCGATAGATGCATCCAGAATGCCGAAAGATAGGCTCATAGCTGGTTGATCTCCAATCATGGAAACAGAGAAATCATCCCCCAAGCACTCCGGTATGATCTAAGGATCTGAGAGGAGACAGGCCAGAGCTGCTCCCAGCTCAAAATCTGTGCCATCGGACTCATCCTCTTTGCACTGTTCAGCCATAGCTGGTGGGTCAGTCTGCTCTTCAGCAACTTCATCCCTTGGCAATTGTAAGTCAAAAAAGATCTCAAAGCCGGGCAAACACCGCTTCTCTGAATTCAGCCATGGCTCTGGAAAGTCGCAAAACAGGAAATCTTCCCCCTCCTTGACAAAGTGGTCGTTCAGGGTTCCTTGGATAGGTCTATGCACTAACTCATAGTGCTTCCCAGTTTGCTTAGCCTTGGCTCTTCCAGCCATCTCCTTTCCTTTTCTTACCCAATCCTCTTTGGTAGGCGTATAACTTAGACCAAATGTATGAGGGTTGTGTGGCACTTCAGCTAATGCAGCGACGCCCTTCCAGCCACTCCTTCCTAATCCCATTCCAGGTATATGTTAAAGCTTATTCATGAGGTAAACAAATTGCGCACTGACATACAATCCCTCATCAATAGCTAGAAGATCTTGCACCACCCGCATCTCGGCCAAGGTAAACCCAGACAGGAAGACATCCTCATTGCCGTGTGCAATTTCCAAGATCAGCGTAGTAACCTCTGGCAGCGGATGTATGGAAGAGTTCCCAAAAACAATTGTTACCCCCTTCCCATGGGGGTACTTCAGCATCTGGTGTAGGGTGGAAGTGACAGCTCTTACTTAGTGCAACCACGGCCGTCCAAGGAGTAAGTTGAAGGTGGCTGGAACATCCAAAACATGAAACTCAATGTCCTGTTAGGCTGAGCCAACCTGAGTTCTCATTCGTACTGTCCCCATCACTTCGCGGCTGGTATTGTCATAAGCCCGTATCACCTAAGCTGTTGGTGCGAAATCTGCGGGCTTCAACCCGATAGCATAGGCCATACGCGACAGAAACACATTTATGGCAAATCCCGTATCAACTAAGACAACTGGTATCCACTTATCCTTACACTCCACAGAAATGTATAACGGCTTGTTGTGCTCGGAGCCCTCAGGCGGTAATTCTTTATCTGTGAAGGTAAAAGTCAGTAAAGCGCCACCCGGGAACACCAGTCCCACCAACTACTCGAGAGTTGTATCAATAGAAAGCTTAGCCTTGTCCATTGCTGATAGGACAGCTTGTTTATGCACCTGCGAGGCCATGAGCAGTCCCCAAATGGAGATGTCTACTTGAATCTTTTTTAGCTGCTTCAATACAGCTTCCTCCTCTAGCAGTTTGTCTTTCTGCTTCTCAACTTCCTTGTCTTTCCCGGATGCCTTTGGCTGGTCCAAGTGTGAGGGTTTAAAATACCGCCCACTCCGGGTTATGTGGTCGACTTCTTCGGTGTACCACGTATCAGCCGAGAGATTCTGTCCCTAGTTCTCATCAGTATAGGCCAGACGCAAATCATCATCTCCCACCACATGCCCTCAGCAACCGACAAACAACTATCTAGTTTTGCTGTAGTTATTTCCATGCTCACAGCACATTTCGTCCCCATAGGGGCCTTAGCTTTTCTAGCCCTCTGATCAGTCTTGATCCTCTCTTGTTCGAACCGCTTTAGCGCGGCCTCTTGCTCTATATCTGCTATACAAATGCTGCTCGATTCCCGAGAAAAATTCTTCGTATCGGTGCTCTCCAGCAACTCCCCTTTGTCATTGACCGTTCCGGCCATTGTAGACGTTCCTGTTTCTAACTGCCCCTGTTTCGGCTGAGATCCCTCATCGATATCTGGCTCATCACTAAGCCACCATGTATTGTCTATTGATCCATTCAGGTCAAACCAGTTGATGCTCACATCCCTCGGATCCTGCTCATCAAAGAACTGCAGATTAGCAATGTCCTCTTCAAGTTCTGCTAAATCATCTAGCCCCTGACTTGGCCCGTCTTCCCGGACTACATTCACCTTAGTTTCCCTTGGTAATTCCACCATCGGCTTGGCCCGATCAGCTGGCGCAATAAAGCGGCAAGGGTTGTATGCTTCCTCAATTAAGCTTGCAGAGCCCTCAGGCATGCCCTCCTCTATTACAGCCACCACCATGGGTTTAGGTTGGGATATTGATGTGCTCATCATGCATAAGTCTGTGCATAATGGGATGAACAACACCGGCTTAGGCAGGTGGAAGGGAGTGATGTATATGCTAGGGTCATATAGGACGACCATTATTTGGATCAGGTTTACTTGCCTGGGTGGAGGAGGGGGTTGGTTATGCGATGGAAGGGGGTTTGTAGTGACATTTGGCTTCTCAGGAGGCACTATCACTTTATTGTCAATGAGATCTTCAATCTCATGACGTAGTCTGAAGCATAAATCAATATCATGCCTATGCTGTTGATGGAAGGCACAATACTTGGCTGGGTTGTGTGTAGGAGGGAGGGGATTTGGCAATGGGCGTGGTTCCAGGGGCTTTAGATGCCCTTTTCTAATCAGAACCCCCAAGGCTTTAGATAGAGACATGTAAAGCAAGGTGAAAACCCTCTGGCCCCGAGGTGGGTACTTTGCAGGTTGTGAGGTGGCTCTAGATGAACTGGTAAAGGGTGTGGCTGTCTTTGGGGTGGTGATGACTATGCCCACGTCAGAGGTCCTCGTAGCTGCATTGCTACTCGTAGCTGCATTCAAACTGCGGGTAAAGGCCCTCTTGGGCTGTTCTTTCTCCTGGTCAATCAAACCGTGCTTCATAGCATCTTCTATCTGTACCCCAATCTCATGAAGATTCGCAAAAATGGAAAGGGGTAAGACAATCATCTTCTACAGTAGCCTCGGTTGGAGATTTCTCACAACCATCCTTATTTGGTCTTTCTCAGCTGGCCTGGTTGTCATCATGGAGGCCTTAGCCCTCCACCGGGTGACAAAGTCAGAAAAGCCTTCTTTCGACTCTTGTCTGGTTGCCTCGAGATCACGAGTTGTGACCTCGATTTGAGTATTGTAAGAATATTAGGCGATGAAAGCCACGGCCATCTTCTCCCAACTCCTCTCCACTGAATCCTCCAGTTTAGCATACCAAATGGCCGCAATACCCGACAGGGTCCGACCAAAGAGGAATAGCTTCTGCATTCTAGTAAAGCCCATCGGGCGCAGAATATCTGAAAACAACCTCAAATGGACCATAGGATCGCCCGAGCCATTGAAGCGGTCTATGTGAGGCATTTTAAATCTATCCGGCAATGCCACCGCCGAATCTGTGTAACCGTCCTCTATGTCTGGGATCGAGTTAACTCCCTGAGCTCGCTTGAATAGCTTTTCGAGCTTGCCCACTTTCAGAGCGGTTGGATCGACCTCAAACTCGAACGATGCGTCCGTTGGCTAGGCCGGTGCTTTTGAAGTCTGAGGTGGGACTAGCCCTGTTGGAACATCCGTATTCTCCTGAACATTTGCTGCATCCCCGGGTATTGGAACCCTAGGTGGGGGTGGGTGCGAAGCAGATGCTGCTGCTTGTTATGGTTATTGTTGTAGTTGAAGCCTGGAAATTAGCTCAGCCTGCTGGGCTACAACCTCTATTTGTCAAGCGGTAACCTCCACTTGGCGTGCAACGTCCCGCTGCACGGCCTCAATAGTTTGTTGGAGTTGACGCATCATTTTTTCCATACTAACTGAAAAGTGCTGATCTATCTGACCCGGTGTGCACTCTGAAGTGGAAGCAGAAAACTGGTTTTCACTGAGCACAGGTGACTGTCGAACTGGTGAAGTATGTTGAACTCTCCTCTGTCTTGTAACCGGGGGAAGCAAAACAAACACTGGTTGTCTTCTCACAAGATCCCCAGATCGATAAAGCCTCCTTACTCTGGTCCAGAGTGCTTGAGGGGTAACTGCCTCGTCAGAAGCAATGGTGAAAATACTACCTTGCAAAACAGAAAATACAGCAAAAGAAACAAAAATCAAAAAACGTAAAGCACCTCGGCTTAGATAAAGACAACACACAGTTGAACTCATAAGCTGGACATTCTGTACTCAAACACTGATTTCTGCCCCCAAATTTTCTGCCACAATATTGATACCCTCAAACACTGATGTCCTCAGACTTGCAACTGATACATACATTCCTGTAGAGACACACCCTAACAGCACATATCAAGCAAGTGAGAGCCAAAACACCCCTATAGTGGGGTAGGGTTTCCCTGTCCTAGTTTCGTCAGGAGCTAGGGTTTTACTACGCACGCATGCGGTTTCATACAATCCTGCATTCAGGTGAACAACCTGTCCTAGTTTGGAACAGTCTCTACGGCTTCTGATATGCAACTAGGTCAAATGGTCAAAAAGGGTGCCTTAGCAAGACCACCTAATATACCTCTCACTCCTAACACCGAGAAGTGAAAGGACGATCAAACGGTATAGCAGTAGTCCAGATCCAAGGTTTGTGTTCCCATCGTGGCAGAGCCCGCAACCGGTCAACCTTGTGGCTCGCTTTTCCAAGTAAGCCTCCGACAAACCGTTCATGAATAGCAGATGGCAAATACTGTGACTTAGGCGCACCAATGCAAATGCAATGCAAAGAAACACATAAGTGTAGATAAAACAACATATCATGAGTTCGAGTCAAGTTCTCTAAATCCCCAGCAAAGTTGCCAGAAACTGTAGACCCGACTTTCTTCATGCGCCCCCCTTTCGGAGAGGCGCGAATTGGTCTTACTACAGTTCAGACTCCTGTTACAGTTCTGAATCTAATCTCATAAAGTGCGATGTGAGACTGATAAACACCAAAGAGCCCAAATCCAGCAAATCGTTTCGAAAAATCGATTTTAAATCAAAAAGCGCCAAACATGGACTGCTTTGCCAGATTACAGAGTCGCCACCTAAATATTTTATTTTGGAGAAATTTAGGAAACCCTAACTCGTGCCAAAGGCCACGTGTCCGTCATCACCAAAGTTGCCTCGGCTCGGGAACTTGGGTACGAGAGGGGAAGGTCATGCAATAAGCACCCCCTCTCGCCCGATCAAAGGATCGGCCTCTACTAAACATGATATGTTGTTTTATAAACCTTATGTGTTCTTTTCCGGTTTATTAATCTAACTTTATTATGTGATGCACACATACAAGTATAGACTAAATCACGAGAATTGGAACAAAACAACTTATGTTTGTTTTTGAAAATGATTTGAAAGTGCCACTCTCAAGTTTTGTCACCCTCAAGTGGGCTTAAAACATGATAATTTTCCACTTCGCAAAGTGGGCTTAAAACTCACATTTGATGAATTGTTCCAATTCAGGCAACCAAGCCTCAACCCACAGGCATTCAAGCAGTTAATCACTTAAGCAAATAGCCTCATGGCAAGCATGCTATAATGGCAACACTCACACTCATGCAAGTATGCTAAAGCGTAACACTTACAATGTACTCCGAGCCAAAACAAAAGCTAGTTAGAAATCATGCACGATCCTAACTATACAAGATACCTAATGCAACACATGGAATATGCAATTAATAGGCTCGGCTATCTAAGATGGCATATGAATGTAACAATTAATACATGTATTCAAGTAAGTGTTGAAATACAATGCAGTTTGAATGATGCGCCGAGCTAGGTGCATGCAAGACAAATGAATGATGCAAACATGCAAGCATAAGGTATGCTAATCAAAACATGCCCTAAACTAACCATCGAAAGCGGTAAGTAAAAGGGAGAAAGAAGTGGGGTTGGAAGACATGCACACACACACGCAAACTTATTACAACATTATGCCCTCTTGAAGGAGGGTCCGAATAAATAAGCTAAGCTAATTATTACAAGCCAACTAATTAACTGTTCTAGCAAATTAATTATTACAACACATTGAATTTGAATAACTAGCTAAGCTAAGCTAAGCTAATTAAAATATTATAAAAATGAATTGAACTAATTAATTACAACACATGTAATAACTTGTTACAATTAGCTACTAAAGCAATGAATTAGCCTTGCGGGCAAGGAAGACATGTATGCTCGGTTGCGTCTTCCCGAAAATCCACCACCTTGCCTTTAGATGCCTTTGTTTGCACATCTGTGGACCTCTGAAAATTATGTCAACTTCCAAATTGCTTCTGTTTTATCTTACGAACACACTGATGACCGATCAGCTATGATTGGTGGCCATCAGCCACTACTGGTGGCTGGTCAGCTGGCTTTTGTGGCTGGTCGGCTAGTACTGGTGGCCGATCGGCCACTTCTTCCCTGAATTTCCTCTTTTTGCTGCAACAGAGAGCAAACAAAGGCATGATAGTGTATTTGCAAGGAAATGTGTGTACTGCCACCCTCTTTATCATTTCTCAAGCTCAAAGGAGTGTGGCGCTTGGCTCTCAAGCCACCAATCAAGCATTTCAATGCATGATGGCCAAAGAACCAAGCTTATACAAGCTTAGTGAATGCACAAGTAAGACTCAAATGGCCACCACCCTATCATGCATGATCAAGGGTTTCGGCGACCAAGAAACGTGACACGTTTCGTCGCTATGAGTATGATACGTCTCACATTTCTTGTGTTTGGATTAACGTCCGATCCAAACACATGCAATGCAACACAAATGCTTATCTTGCAAAAATTTTACTTGGTCCAATTCTTGTTGACACATTTTAGCTTATTGATTAATCCTTTAACCGATTAAGTCCCATGTGAAAGTCCTCTAATTGGGAAGATGGCCTAAGCCTCAAATGCCTTGAGCATGAAAGTGTTGGAAATGGTTATAAAATTCTAGATAAAATCAGAATTTTTTCCTAAGTTTGGTCTATTTTTTAGGTGGGCCCCGAGCATCGATTTTCGCAGGTCAAAGTGGTAACGCGTTCTATGCCTCGTTGTGATTCACGTGGTATATTTGGTTGCTCAAAACCATTACCGAGTGAATGGGAAATTGAAGCCAAAGTATGCTCCATGTAAATGGAGTTTTGGTGGAAAATTCTTAAAGGTTTGAATAAGGCTTGTCCCATATTGATTTGGTGGGAAGTTTTGAATGGGTTTATAAGGCATGAGTTTGGTACTTGGGGTGTGCCCCAAGGGGTACCCAAGTGTTTTAGAGGAAGAAGTTATGGGCAAAATGGGCTAGACCCATTGGACCCAAAAATCACTACACACGCGCGCGCGCCGCTGCCACCATCCATCCGGTCGGTCAAGTGGGCTAAGTGCGTGGTGTGTGGTTGGGTTGGGCTTGTTCGGCCCAATACCAATCTTTTTGGGCCAAAAACATTTGAATTTAATTTTATTTTTGGTAAAATAAAATCTAGAATTCAAATTAAACTGGAAATAAACTAGTTCGATTTTACTGTACATCCAAACAGGGCCCTTCCCGTTTTTATCTGTTTGAATTATGAACCCAACAGATTCAAATCTGTTTAAATTCAAAACCATACCTGTTCAAATAGGTTTGCACCTATTTAATTTAAAATCTACAGCCACCAATCCATTTATAAATAGGACAGCCCTCGTTTGGATTTTGTAATCCTAATTTTCTTCCTTCATAATTCTGCAAACATTCTCTTCATATTGCTGCATTATTTTCTTTTGTGAGAGAGTATAAACACTTAGTATGTTCATTAGGCAAACAATTTGTAGTGCTGCTATTGTTTGCAGTTGATCATTTCATCCTGGAAGATAGACGTCCACATTATGAAAGTACCGTGGAGAGGACGAATCTGTCTTAAGGACACAATGTCAAACACTGGACTTGATCAGATTATTGTTCAAGAATTAATCAAGTAAGTTATTTAATTCATTTTTGGTGTTATTATTATTTATTTAAATCAAATTTTAATTTTGTTTTTGTAACAAAATAAAATCTGTTTTTTATTTATTTATTTTTATTTCTAGTTTGATTTTTGTAATCAAACAAATTCTCTCATTTCTTTTGTTTCTTTATATTCTAGTTGTTGTTTAGTACACAACAGAATTTAAACTATTTAAATACAGTAAAGATTGTCCAACAATCTTAAGAAAAAAATATTTTTGATGTCTTCATTGTATTTAATTTTCTGTATTTTCAAAGTAATATTCTGGTTGGAAAATACAAATAGTATTTATAAACTATTTGACAGATAGTAGTAATATACTGTCTATTTTCTTTGACAACTAGTAGTAATATACTGGTGTTATTAACAATTGCAGAATATTATTTGGTGTTACAGAAAATTATTTTGGTATTTTATTTTTCTAGTTTTAGTAACAAGAAAAATAAAATTATTTTGTATTATCATTTATTTTCTGGTTTTGGTAACTAGAAAATTATTTTGTGTTTTAATTTATTTTCTGGTTTTGGTAACTAGAAAATTAATTTGTGGTGTGATTTTCTGATTTTTGTAATCAGATATTTTTGTGGTATTTTATTTTCTAGTTTTAGTAACAAGGAAAATAAAATTATATTATTTTCTAGTTTTAGTAACAAGAAAAATAAAATTATTTTGTGTTATAATTTATTTTCTGGTTTTAGTAATTAGAAAATTAATTTTGTTAATCTATCATTTAACTTTGTGTTTCGGTCACAATCTGTAAATTTTATACGTGACTTACGGTTTCGTTTGGAAGACCACTTAATTTTGAACCCTTTGTGAAAATGTGTTAATTCTTTTGACTTTATCATAGTTCATCGTGAGTATACATGGAAGAATTTGTTTCTGGAGCAAAATATTAGTTTTACAAACTAATTTCATTTTTATTATGAAGAAATCTTTGTGGCAAGTTTATTTTCTTTATTGGTTTTTTGAATCATTTTTAATTTCTGTGTGTGGATCTATAATCATGAATAGTTTCTGTACATGAGTCGGGAAATATATATATATATATATATTCACAAGAACAATTTAATGTGTATATATTTAGTTTATTCATGTACAAATCAAACTGATTAAATGAAGGTTTGTTTTGTCATTTTTTGAGTTTAAAATTTAAAACGTGCTAGTTTACTTACGTTAGATTTTATTTATGGGTTGAGAATCTTTTTATCTCATGGAATCATGCATAATTAATTTATTTTGTTAATTCATTATTTTTAGCTGATATGTTTGATATGCATGTATTGATATCAACTCGAGTTATTTCTTAAAAATAATTTCATGTGATTTGGAATGATAAAATGATATGTTGACCTTGTACATAAGCGGATTAATTTGAGTTTTTCCAATCAATTTTTTATGGATGTTTAAACAGTAAGAGACATTTAAATATGAAGATTTCAGTAGTTATATCGTTCCATTTAGTTGGGAAGTAAATTTTAAGAAATCTTTTATGTTGATTATTAGTTTGTTTTAAATTATGTGACATGAGATGTCGTTAATAATTATTTTACTTGCGTAGTAAAATTTGTTAAATCATAAACCATTTTATTAATATGGGGGTGTATCTCTTGCATTAGATGAGATAATTTAATTTTCTTCTGTTACAAATATTTTTATGACAGTGACACTTATTCGTAAATGAGTTACAAGAATGTATACAATCAAATGGGCTATTTGAATTGTTTGATTCTTAGGCAAAATTTTTATAAGGATAAGATTTTGTCAAAATATTAATTCTGATTTGTGTAATCATAATTATTTTGGATTATATACCAAAGTTTGAAATTAATCCTAATCATAAATGTGAAATTTGTGTAGAAGCGAAACTAACTAAGGCTCCATTTAAATCAGTTGAAAGAAAAACTGAACCTCTAGAATTAATTCATACTGATGTATGTGATCTAAAATTTGTTCAAACTAGAGGAGGCAAAAAATATTTCATAACATTTATCGATGATTGCACAAGACATTGTTATGTTTATTTACTTAGAAGTAAAGATGAAGCCTTAGAAATGTTTAAACTCTACAAAATAGAACATGAAAATCAACTTGGTAAAACCATTAAAATGGTTAGAAGTGATAGGGGTGGTGAATATGATGCACCATTAAATGAATTTTGTGCACAACATGGCATTATTCACCAAACTACAGCACCCTATTCTCCTCAGCAAAATGGAATTACTGAAAGAAAGAATAGAACCCTAAAAGAAATGATGAATGCCATGTTATTAAGTTCAGGCTTACCACAGAACTTGTGGGGGGAAGCAATATTGTCTGCTAATTATGTTCTTAACAGAATACCCCACAAGAAAACCAACAGCACTCCTTATGAATTGTGGAAAGGTCGACCACCTTCTTACAAATACTTAAAAGTGTGGGGGTGTTTGGCAAAAGGTGAAGTTCCTGTTCCTAAAAAGACTAAGATTTGACCAAAAATAGTAGATTGTGTGTTTATTGGTTATACTCAGAATAGTAGTGCATATCGGTTTCTGACTTATAAATCAAAAATACCTGATATAAATATGAATACGATTATAGAGTCAAGGAATGCTGTGTTTTTTGAACATGTCTTTCCTTACAAGAAAGGACAGGAATTAAGTTCACAGAAAAGAACCTATGATTGTACACAAAGTCAAGAGACTAATGATAATCAAACACAAGAGACTAGTAATGGTCTCAACCAACAGGATTTAATTGATGATGAACCAAGACGAAGTAAGAGAGCAAGAACATCAAAATCCTTTGGTCCAGATTTTCTGACATACTTGTTAGAAAATGAACCTCAAAGCTTTAAGGCAGCAAAGACAGGTCCTGAAGCACCTTTGTGGAAAGAGGCTGTTAATAATGAAACTGAATCCATTATGCAAAATCATACTTGGGAATTGGTGGATCTTCCACCAGGTTCTAAACCTCTTGGATATAAATGGATATTCAAGAGAAAAAAGAAAATAGATAGTTCAATTGACAAGTATAAAGCAAGACTTGTAGTTAAAGGTTACAGACAAAAGGAAGGTCTGGATTATTTTGACGCATATTCTCCTGTGACAAGAATAACATCCATTCGCATGCTTATTGTTATAGCAGCGTTGTTTAATTAAGAAATACATCAAATAGATGTTAAGACAGCTTTCTTAAACGGTGATCTAAATGAAGAGATCTATATAGAGCAACCCGAAGGGTTTAATAAGCGCCTAAGCAATGGCATGAAAAATTTGATCATGCACTGCTTACTAATGGGTTTACGATAAACAAATGTGACAAATGCGTCTATGTTAAAAACACTGACCAAGGATATGTCATAGTTTGTCTTTATGTAGATGACATGCTTATCATTGGAAGCAATCAAAACATGATCAAATCAGCTAAGTAGATGCTTAACAAAAGATTTGATATGAAAGATATAGGGGTCGCAGATGTTATATTAGGAATGAAAATTACTAAAACATCTAACGGATATGCATTATCTCAATCTCATTATATTGAGAAAATTCTTGATAAATTTATTAAGAATGATTTGAATGTAACTAGAACACCTGTAGACATCAGTCTTTATTTATCAAAAAATAAAGGTGATGCAGTGTTTCAGTTAAATTACTCCCAAATCATTGGAAGCCTAATGTACCTAATGAATTGTACTCATCCTGATATAGCTTATGCTATCAGTAAATTGAGTAGGTACACTAGTAACCCCGAAGAAGACCATTGGAAAGCGATCATTCAGGTTCTTAGATATCTAAGATTCACCCGTGATCATGGTTTGAACTTTACTCAATATCCAGCAGTACTTGAAGGTTATTGTGATGCCAATTGGATATCGGATACTAAAGATTCAAAATCCACTAGTGGATATGTCTTTACTCTAGGAGGCGCTGTTGTTTCTTGGAAGTCCACGAAACTAACTTGCATCGCACGATCCACAGTGGAATCTGAATTCATTGCTTTAGACAAAGCAGGAGAAGAAGCAGAATGGCTTCGTCACTTCTTAGAAGACATTCCAATGTGGCCAAAACCTGTGACAGCTATTTGCATTCATTATGATAGTCAATCTGCAATAGGCAGGGCACAGAATCATATGTATAACAGTAAGTCACGACATATTTGTCGTCGACATAATACCGTAAGGCAATTATTGTCAAATGGAATAATCTCAATAGATTATATAAAATCTAAAGAGAATATTGCGGATCCGTTAACAAAAGGTTTAACAAAAGAGCTAGTGTATAGTTCATCGAAGGGGATGGGATTAAAGCCTATTACATAAGAGTCGTCATAATGGTAACCTTACTTATATGACTGGAGATCCCAAGAACTAAGTTCAAAGGGACAACTAAGTTATGTATGGCTCGCCAGAAATCACCAAGGGATTAAAATTCCTTACCTATTCCTATGGTAAGAGTGATATCTGCAACATTTGTTGTATGCAGGGGTATAAGGATAAGCTTTGCTTTTAATGATTAATTATATCTTGATTGAGGCATAAAATTAAGACGAGTATAAAGAGATACTCACAATAAGAATCACATATATGAGTGTCGAACTGAGGCCGGTTCTATGAGAATGCAAAAAGCTAAATTCTCTAGAAACACTCATGAAAACCAGGCGCGTTCAAGGCCAAAATGAACATAACAGTGAGAACCACGATGTGTTAGAAGATATTTTGTGTGAAATCTGTTGTCTTGGCTTACACAAAAGGCTGAACAATTCAAGGCATCGCGTCCATTGGTTAGCCAGTAAGTCCAATAGGTTATCACTAGGGAAGGTTCAAGGCCGAAAGCTACCTATCCTAATGCAAGATATTTTCGAATTATACTCTTTCGATAAAGTCTGCATATTGTTGCATTTTCGTTGTCATCAAATTCCATTCATGTGGGGGATTGTTGGAAATGGTTATAAAATTTTGGGTAAAACCAGAATTTTTTCCTAAGTTTGGTTTATTTTTTAGGTGGGCCCTGAGCGTCAATTTTTGCGGATCAAAGTGGTAACGCGTTCTATGCCGCGTTGTGATTCACGTGGTATATTTGGTTGCTCAAAACCATTACCGAGTGAATGGGAAATTGAAGCAAAAGTATGCTCCATGGAAATGGAGTTTTGGTGGAAAATCCTTAAAGGTTTGAATAAGGCTTGTCCCACATTGATTTGGTGGGAAGTTTTGAATGGGTTATAAGGCATGGGTTTGGTACTTGGGGTGTGCCCCAAGGAATACCCAAGTGTTTTAGAAGGAGAGGTTATGGGCAAAATGGGCTAGACCCATTAGACCCAAAAATCACCACACACGCACGCGCGCCGCCGCCGCCGTCCGTCCGGTCGGTCGGGCGGGCTGGGTGCGTGGTGTGTGGTTGGGTTGGACTTGTTTGGCCTAATACTAATCTTTTTGGGCCAAAAATATTTGAATTTAATTTTATTTTTGGTAAAATAAGATCTAGAATTCAAATTAAACCGAAAATAAACTGGTTCGATTTTACTGTATATCCAAACAGGGCCCTTCTCGTTTTTATCTGTTTGAATTATGAACCCAACAGATTTAAATCTGTTTAAATTCAAAACCATACCTGTTCAAATAGGTTTGCACCTATTTAATTCAAAATCTGCAGCCACCAATCCATCTATAAATAGGACAGCCCTCATTTGGATTTTGTAACTCTGATTTTCTTCCTTCATAATTCTGCAAACATTCTCTTCATATTGCTGTATTATTTTCTTTTGTGAGAGAGTATAAACACTTAGTGTGTTCGTTAGGCAAACAATTTGTAGTGCTACTATTGTTTGTAGTTGATCATTTCATCTTGGGAGATAGACGTCCACATTCTGAAAGCACCGTGGAGAGGACGAATCTGTCTTAAGGACACAGTGTCAAACACTGGACTTGATCAGATTATTATTCAAGAATTAATCAAGTAAATTATTTAATTCATTTTTGGTGTTATTATTATTCATTTAAATCAGATCTTAATTTTATTTTTGTAACAAAATAAAATCTGTTTTTTATTTATTTGTTTTTATTTCTAGTTTGATTTTTGTAATCAAACAAATTCTCTCATTTCTTTTGTTTCTTTATATTCTGGTTGTTGTTTCGTACACAACAGAATTTAAACTATTTAAATACAGTGAAGATTGTCCAACAGAAAGAAGTCTCATGTTGTTGGCTAGTAGAAACCCTCAAGAGAGGATTAAAACCATTAGGCATGAGTGCCTCAATTTCATGCTCAAGCCAACAAGAGACTCAAGACCACTTTCAAGAGCAAATTCAAAAGTGAAGAACAAAGGGAGGTTGCAAAATTTTTAGTGCTGAAATGACATTAAAAGTAGTGCTACAACATGCAAGCAACACATGCACAACATGTTAAGGGCCGAAAGCATGAAGGCTAGTGAAGAACATTACACTAGAGGCATGCAATATCAAACTCTAATGACCTAGCCAGCTCTGGACAGAGTTAAAACATGCCAATACAGTGGCCAAAATGAGCAGAGATGGTAGCATGAAAAGCAAGAAAATCATGCGCACATATTGGCCCGCAAGCAAGATACAAGGCACAACTCTCAAAAGCAATAAAAGAGTGATATATGTGAGAGCATGACAGTGATACATGCACTAAAATTACATGCTAAATGATCCTATGGCATGCATACAACCCAAGCAAAGCAAGTTTAAAGTCTTAAATCACAAAGCTAGTAAAGCCAACTACACTATAGCCATGCAAGGCAAAGCATATATGACCAAGACCTCCCAAAACAGAGCCAAAGCATGCTAAATCAGTAGCAAAATATGTGCTGGAGTTAAGTTAACACAAGCTAGAACGATAGTCTAAATCATCAAACATGTTAGGCTAGTAAACAAAATTACACTACAAGTGCAAGATTTAAGCAACAAGTGACCGAACCAGCCAAAAACAGAGTTTAAATAGGTTAAAATAGAGCCTAAAACATGCTTGAATTAAGCCAACACAAGCCACAGAAAAATGCTACTTTGTAATGTTAACTAGGCATGACATAGAGAGACAAGGAGGGGAGGCCATCCCCTCCTATTTTGGACCTCAAAACCAACTTTTTATCACTGAAATTCCCCTGGAATTCAGTGGTTAAAATGCCAAGAAAAGGTTGTTTTGAAAGCTTTGAAACATGGCGCAAAAGGCTTTATAAGCCAAAGAGCAAAGGGAGGTAACCACCCCCTAACTAAACAAGGCTCAAGTCACCATTTTAAAAACCTTAAAAAAAAGAGTTTTTAGGAGGTTAAAACCAGCCTCAAAGTAGTGTAAAAAAATGGCCAAGCACTTAACCAAAACAAAGCTTAAAAGGGACAAGTCCTTACCCTTGAAGCACAACAACACAACAGCAAAACAGGTGTAATTCTGAGCTAAAACCAAGCTTTAGACCTCGAATAAGACCTCCAAGAACCTCAGCTCCAAGATGAAGGTGTTTGGCTAAGAGTCTTAATGCAAATGTGTAAAGAAAACTCAATTTTAAGCACAAAATAGGTAGAGAGAGAGAATTCTAGAGAGAGAGGCAGATATTTTTTGCTCTGAATTTTTATAACCCTCAAAATGGGGGAGAGACCTCCCCTTATATAGGAATACCAGCTAAAAGCTTGTATTCGTCCCTCCATACACGTGTATGAAGGATGCATCTAGTGACCAACAACTGGCACATAAAATATCTGAAAAATGAGAAAAATGGCCGCCGGCCATCATTGGTGGCCGACCGGCTATAAATGTGGCCGACCGGCCATCAGTGTAGCCGACCGGCCACCACTGATGGTCGATGGGAACAAGCCCTGGCCGATGGGTTATAGGGCTGGCCGATAGGCCACCCTCTTCTCCATAATCAAAGTTACATGCTCTTGGTCCACAACCAAGCACAAAACAGACAAGTTTCAAAAGCTCAAAGACAAGGCGTTCCGCCAAGAACTTCAAGCATTCAAAACGAACACAAACATGGATGATGATCGAGTGTTCAAACGATGACGTCCAAGTCTTAAGGACAGTCAAAAATGGGATGTCTACAGGCCAGTGGTGATAAAATTTTCAACATATAACGACTAAACTATTATTCATCGATAAAATTTAGACCTTATTTGGGAATTTATATCTTTTGTAAAAACAAAACTTACACCTTTTGTGAAATATTTTCTTTCACGAAGTTTACAACTATTCCTAAATTTTACACCTTTTCTAAAAATTTACACCCTTTCGTGGAAATATTTACAACTTTTTTGAAAAATTACACATTTTGTGAAATAATTTTTTTTTCATAAAATTTACACATATTATTTGAACTTACACCTTTAGTGAAAACAAAACTTACATCTTCTCTGAAGTTATTTACACCTTTTTGGGAAAAACATACACCATATTTGAAAACTTATACCTTTTGTGAAATAATTTCTTTTATAAAATTTACACCTTTTCTGGAAAAGTAGAACAAAAGGTGTAAGTTCTATGCAAAAGGTGTAAATATGACGAAAAAAAAAAATTCGAGAAAGGTGTAACCTTTGACGAAAGGTGTAAGTATTTTCTCCATAAGGTGTAAACTTTCAGAAAATGTGTAAGTTTTTACAAAACATGTAAATTTTATTAAAACATATATTTCATAGAAGGTGTAAATTTTTTCACAAAAGATACAAGTTATTTGACAAAAGGCGTAAGTTCGATTTTTGGAAAAGGTGTAAGTTCCCATAAAAGCTGTAAATTTAATGAAAGATTTTTTTTGACAGAAGGTGTAACTTTTCAGAAAATGTGTAAATATTTCCACCAAAAAGTGTAAACTTTCGTAAAAGGTATAAGTTTTTAACAAAATGTGTAAACTTTATCAAAACATATTTTCCATAAAATGTGTAAATTTTCAAAAAAGGTGTAATTGTCTTCACCAAAGATGTAACTTATGTCAGAAAATGTGTAAATTTTGTTTTCAAAAAAGGTGTAAGTTCTATTAAAAGGTGTAAAAAAATTTTAAATTTTTGTTTCGCAAAATGAGTAACTTTTCAAAAAAGGTGTAAGTTTTTAGAAAAATGTGTAAACTTGATGAAAACATATTTTCCATAGAATGTGTAAATTTTTAAAAAATGTGTAAATATATTCATAAAAGGTGTAAGTTTTGGTTTCAGAAAATGTGTAATATCCAATAAAAGGTGTAAATTTTATGAAAAAAGTTCTTTCACAAAAGGAGTAACCATTCAGAAATGTGTAAGTATTTCTACAAAAAGGTATAACCATTCAGAAAATGTGTAAGTTTTTAACAAAAGGTATAAATTTTATGCAAATATTTTTCCATGAAAGGTGTAAATTTTCAAAAAAGTTGTAGATGGTTTCACAAAAGATGTAAGTTATGTCACAAATAGTGTAAGTTTTGTTTTCAGAAAAAGTGTAAGTTCCCATTAAAGGTGTAAATTTTATGGAAAATATAATTTCACAGAAGGTGTAACTTTAAGTATTTCCCCCAAAAGTGTAAACTTTCAACAAAAGGTGTAAACTTTATTCAAACATATTTTCCATAAAAGGTGTAAACATTTTTAGAAAAGATGTAAATTATGTCACAAAAGGTGTAAGTTCTAATAAAATGTGTAAATTTTCTGAAAAACATTGTTTCACAAATAGAGTAACCTTTCAGAAAATGTGTAAATATTTCCACTAAAAGGTATAAACCTTCAGCAAAGGTGTAAGTTCTTGACAAAATGTGTAAACTTTATGAAAACATATTCTCCATATAAGGTGTAACTTTTCATAAAAATGTGTAAATATTTGCACAAAATATGTAAGTTATGTCACAAAAGGTGTTAGTTTTGTTTTCAGAAAATGTGTAAGTTCCAATAAAATGTGTAAATTTTATGGAAAAAATAATTTCACAAAAGGAGTAACTTTTCAGAAAATGTGTAAGTATTTCCCCCAATGGTGTAAACTTTCAGCAAAGGTGTAAGTTTTTAACAAAAGGTGTAAACTTTATTTAAACATATTTTCTATAAAAGGTGTAAATATTTTTACAAAAGATGTAAGTTATGTCACAAAAGGTGTAAGTTCTAATAAAATGTGTAAATTTTCTGAAAAAAATTGTTTGACAAACGAAGTAACTTCTCAGAAAATGTGTAATTATTTCCACTAAAAGGTGTAAACTTTCAGAAAATGTATAAGTTTTTAACAAAAGGTGTAAACTTTATGAAAACATATTTTCCATAAAAGGTGTAAATTTTTTTACACAAGATGTAAGTTATTTGACAAAAATTGTAAGTGATGTTCTCAGAAAAGTTGTAAGTTCCAATAAAATGTGTAAATTTTTTAATAAAATTGTTTACAAAAGTAGTAACTTTTCACAAAAGGTGTATCAACGAAAATGTGTAAATTTTACAAAATAAATTATTTCACAAATGTGTAACCTTCCACAAATAGTGTATCACAAGAGATGTAAGTAACTTCACAAAAGGTGTAAGTTCTGTTTTTTCACAAAACGTGTAAGTTCCTAAAATCCAATCAAACTGTATTTGTGTTATTCAAATAATGGCAATTTGTGAGAGAAGGGGGCATTTGGGAGGGCTTGGTCTTTCTCTCACTAGAAGTCCGTTTTAGAGAAGAGGAGTTTAGGAGGGCTTGGAATAGCGACTCCAAGTCCAAATCCAACCAAGTATGTCAATGTAAAAGCAAACCGTTTTTAATATAGAGAAAGGGACAGAGAGAGACAGACAGACAAACCGAGATCGACAGACAGAGAGACCGAGATAGACAGTGATCGACAGAGAGAGACAAACCGAGATTGACAGAGAGGGATCGAGATCGACAGAGAAGAGACCGAGATCGATACAGACAGACCAAGATCGATAGAGACAGACCGAAATAGACAGGGATCAACAAAAAGAGACCGACATCGACGGAGAAGAGGCCGACATCGACAGAGAGAGACCAAGATCGATAGAGAGAGAGAGAGAAAAAAAAAAAACCTTTGATTTGCAGCAGCGGCGGTAGCGGTGGCCGTAGCGGTGGCCGTAGCGGTCGCCATAGTGGTGGTGATGTTAGACGGCGGTGAGCAACGGAGGCCACCGACGCTTGGGTGGTTAGCGGGGGTCAGGATTGGTGGTGACTATTCTGTGTGCGTGTGAGAGAGAACAGAGAAAGTGTTGGTGGAAAACAGAGAAGAGAGAGGCTGATGGTAATAAAATTTTCAACCTTTAGTGACTAAACAATTATTTGTCGATAAAATTTACACTAAACTAAATTTTACACCATTTTTCTGAAACGTTACACCTTTTCTGAAAATTTTTCTAAACTTATACCTTTTCGTCAAAATATTTACACCATTTTGTGAAAGTTTACACCTATTTCTGAAAATATTCACATTTTACACCTTGTGTGAAATTACTTACACATTTTCTGAAACCCATTACACATTTTCTGAAACGTTACACTTTTTATGACCTTTTATGAAATTATTAATATATTATATTATTTTATTAATTTACTTGCAAAGTGACCCGCTTAGCAGGTCACCAATGTGCAAACTTTTAAAAATTGTCGTATAACCCAATACATAAAAGGTATAAATGCAAAATAAAAAGGGTGTAAATACCTTACATACCATATGCAAGGCACACCTAAGAAAAGCCCTATATATATACATAAAAAAGAATGATAAAGCAAGAAATGATAACTTGCAAAGAGTTAACGTAATTGGTCAGTGGTATGTTTTCATATGCATATGCCTAACTTATGTCCACTTTAGTAAATCTCTCTCATTAGCCTGAATTATGTGATTAGAGATGTCATTTTATTCTCAATTTTACGCTTTTAAAGTGAGCCCAAAAAATACCGAGAACACAGTTCAAGTTATAAAATAATTTTTTTTTAATTTTAAAATGGCATGATAAAGCTATAAATGATAATATCTATGGAGATGATGAGAAGGCTTAGTTTACAATAAAATGCCTCAGCTAATAGAAGGCATCACATGTTATCATGCCTATCATGGATAAAATGATAATTCACACTGTTTGGTTTTTTAATTTTTAAAAATTTTAATTCGTATTTTTATATTTTTAATAATTTTTTAAAATATTTTCATCAATTTTTTTTTTATAATTTTTAAATTCACTTAATCTTAACATACTTAAAAAGTAAAAAATCTATACAAAAATGAATACAACAAAATACAAAAATGTATTGAATTTTTATTTTTTTTTTATTTTTTTTTATTTTTTTATTTTTAAAAATATTATATTTTTAAGCGTATTTACATTAGGTATGTCTAAAAAATAAAAAAAAAAAATTGCATAAAATATTTTAAAAAAAGAATCACTGAAAACAAAATAATACAAAAAAATAAAAACTCATTTTTTTGAAAAGTATACTCAATTTTTTGAAACCATGGTAAATGGTTTTTTGCTAAATGCATATCAATAATTTTGTAGCTTTAGTGAAGCAAACATGGTCAAAATCTCAAGTGAAAGGGTGGGCTGGTTACAGATGTCTCATGAAGCTCAAAGCCTTGAAACAAAAATTGAAAGTGTGGAACTCTGCTGTGTTTGGTAAGGTTGAATCTCAGCTTAAGGTAGCTGAGGAGGAAGCCCATGCCATTGAATTAATTGCAGAAGAAAGAGCTCTTCTAGGCAATGAACAAGCTAGAAGGCAGGAATTAATGGGTGAAATCTGGAGGTTAAACAAACTACTGGAACGGATCTGATTGCAAAAGTCTAGAATCAATTGGGCCACACAAGGAGACAGGAATACAAGGTATTTTCATATAATGGCATGTAGCAGAAACAGCAGAAACTCATTGTGCTCTATTCAGGTGAATGGCTCAATGGTGGAGGAGCCTCTGGCAGTCAAGCATGAGGTGAAGAAGCACTTCAGGAACCATTTTTCTGAACATTGGGCTGTTAGGCCTAAACTGACTGGACAGTTTAAAAACATAAGAGGCAATCAAGCAATGGATCTATTGGAAGCAGAGTTTACTGAGAAGGAAGTGAGGCATGTTATTAAGAGTTGTGCAGGCAACAAAGCACCTGGGCCTGATAGTTTTAATTTGAATTTCTTTAAGAAATGTTGGGAAATAGTCAAACATGAGGTAATGCATTTCTTTGGTGAGTTCCATCAAAATGCCAATCTGGTTACCGGTTTAAATAACTCGTTCATTGCGCTAATACCCAAAGTGGAGAGCCCATCAAGCTTGAATGATTATAGGCCCATTAGTCTTGTTGGCTCCCTATACAAAATTTTGGCTAAAGTCTTGGCAAATAGGATGAAGCAAGTAATGCCAAGAATTATTAGTGAGACTCAATCAGCATTTGTGGGAGGAAGGAACATTCTGGATGGGGTTCTTATTGCTAATGAGTTAGTGGATGGGTGGAGAAAATCGAATAAGAAAGGTTTGGTGTTGAAACTAGACTTTGAAAAGGCTTATGATTCTGTTAACTGGGATTTCTTGTTCAATATGTGCTCTAATTTCGATTTTGGGGAAAGATTGGTGAAATGGATGAAAACTTGTGTAACCTCCACAAAAGTGTCAGTTCTAGTAAATGGCTCACCTATCGAGGAATTTTGTCCACAGCGAGGGCTCCGACAAGGTGATCCATTGTCCCCTTTTCTTTTTAATATAGTTGTCGAGGGTTTGAATATCTTGTTTGACAGAGCCAAGGATTTTGGTCTAATCAAAGGTGTTGTCATTGGTAATCATGGGGTTAAAGTAACGCATCTGCAATTCGCTGATGATACAATAGTGTTCTGTGAAGCTGAGTAGGTGGAAGTGGTGACTATTAAAAGAATACTTCAGTGTTTTGAACTAATAGCAGGGCTAAAAATTAATTATAATAAGAGTGTGATCGCTGGTATCGGCGTGGATGAAGAGTTGATGCAAGCTTTTGCTTCTCGATTAAATTGTACACACCAAAATCTGCCTCTAAAGTACCTTGGTCTACCTCTCAGAGCTAATCCTGGCAGGAAGAGTACTTGGAAGCCAGTCTTGGACAGGTTCAAAAAGAAACTACCTACATGGAAGAGAAGGTTGCTTTCGTTTGCGGGGAGACTGACTTTAATTAAGTCAATCCTGAGTAATTTACCTCTTTACTATTTGTCATTGTTCAAAATACCAGTGGGAGTGGCAAAAGAAATAGACAGAATCCAAGCAAATTTCTTATGAGGAGGATCCGATCTTAAAAGGAAAGTGCATATGGTTAGTTGGGAAGTCATTACTAGGAGCAAGAATTTGGGTGGATTGGGTATTAGAAGGTCCACAGATATGAATATTTGCCTTCTGTTGAAATGGTGGTAGAGGTTTGGGATAGAACACCAGACTCTGTGGAAGGATGTTATATGTTCAAAATATGGTATGGGGGGTGGTAGCTGGCTGGCGTACATGGCAGGAAATTTTAGAGCTTCAAAAATTTGGTCAGATATAATTTGTGCAGTTAGAACTCAACCTGAGGTGTACAATTACTATCCTGAAAACACTGTAATCCAATTGGGGAATGGTAGGAAAGCTCAATTCTGGTTAGACAAATGGATGGGCGAGGTGTGTGTAGACGTCCCCGAACGTCCCAGGAAAATCCTGTTTTGTTCATTTGGGCTTACTACAGTTCGAACTCAAATGTCATGGTTCTGAATCTAATCCCGTAAAGTGCAATACGAGACCGATAAATCACCAAAGAGTCCAAATCCGACAAATCGTTTTGAAAAATAGATTTTTAAAAAGAAGTGCCAAACATGGACTGCTTTGCCAGATACAGAGTCGCCACCTAAATATTTTATTTTTGGAGAATTTAGGAAACCCTGACTCGTGCCTAAGGCCACGCGTCCATCATCACCAAAGTTGCCTCGGCTCGGGAACTTGGGTACGATTGGGGAAGGTCATTTCATGAGCACCCCTGCTCGCCCGATCAAAGATTCGGCTACTACTAAACATGATATCGAGTTTTTGAAAACACATGCGCTCTTATTCTGGTTTATTAGCCTAGAATTGCTACATAATGCGCACATCATACAAGTATAGACTGGATTGCCTAATTTGGAACAAAGTATCGCATATCTGTTTGTTTTGAAAATGGATTGAAGTTTGCTACTCGCAAGTAGGCTAAAACACGGGTTTCGAAGAATTATTCCAACTCAAGCAACCCAACATTCACCTATAGGCATTCAAGCAGTTATATCACATAAGCACATAGCCTCATGGTAAGCATGCTATCATGGCAGTCACTCACACACATGCAAGGATCTAAAGCATAAACACTTACCGAGTACTCTGAGCCAAAGAAAGAAGCTAATTAGAAATCATGCATGAATCCTAACTATGCTAAGAATACCTAATGCAACACATGCAAAAATGCAACTACAATAGGCTCGGCTATTCTAAGATGGTATATGAGATGCAACAATCGATACATGTATTCAACTTGGAATTGAAATACAATACAGTTAGCATGATGCGCCAAGCCCGGTGCATGCAAGACAGATGAATGGATGCAATCATGCGAGTATAAGGATGCTAATTGAAACGTGCCCTAAAACTAACCATCATAAGCTGGTAAATAAAAGGGAGAAAGACGTGGGGTTGGAAGACATACATCACACACACGTACACTTATTACAATATTGCCCTCTCTCGGAGGGTCTGAATAAATAATACAGAACCAACTAGCTAATCTAAGCTAATTAAACTAGTTATTACACAACCGAAATGAATAACGAATTACAGCTAAATATTACACAACATTAATTAATTAACAAATTAAACTAGGGAAGCAAATAAATTAGCATGCAAGCTACATGAAACGGACTGCCTCAGCTCTGTTCCGAATGATAAAGGATGCATGCATGCTCGAGTCGCCTTGTCGGGAAATCCATCGCGATGTCTCAACTCGCCTTTGTTTGCAATTAAACTCAGAAACTTGCACAAAGCTCCAAGGTGATGAAACTCTACCCTGGGAATCTAGGGGAAGGCTACCAACCAGCTATAGGCATTGGAGA
This sequence comes from Camellia oleifera, assembly GCA_022316695.1. Lineage (NCBI taxonomy): Eukaryota > Viridiplantae > Streptophyta > Magnoliopsida > Ericales > Theaceae > Camellia > Camellia oleifera. The sequence continues at coordinate 190,660,944 of CM039316.1, forward strand.
CCACCTACCAACCACCCTTGGTGGTGAAAACCAAAAAAGGTGGTCGGCCTGCCAGAAAACCTGGTCGGCCGGCCAGTTTCTTCTCCTAGTTTCTGCATTTTCTGCAACAAAGGCAAGAGAGAGAGAAGGCAAAGTATTTTCAACATATGTGTGCCCGACCACTCTCCCCGTCATTGCATAAGCTCTAGGGAGTGTAGTCCTCGATCTTCGTTCCATCAATCACGCATCTCGATGCATGATGGCCGAGGAGTCGAATTGTACGACTCAATGTGAAATGAATGCACATGTAAACACCTAAAGCCAACAACTCTATCATGGATAGTCAAGAGTGTCGGTGACCGAGAATCGAGGCACGTTTCATCACTTGGAGTATGAAACGTCCCTGGTTTCCCGTGTTTGGACTAACTCCTATTCCAAACACAATGCAACAAGTAGAATGGCATGCACAATGCGGCCTCAAGCATGCAATCTTAAGGCGATGCAACCAAGTCATGCAAACATGCAACTAGCATACACAATGCTATGGACTAATCAAGGGCATACTCAATGCACATGGATTATATGGCATGCACAATGCAAGATGGACTTAAACCAAGATGGATGGACCTCAGCCGCACCCAAATCAGTGGCCATACATGATGAAAATGAGGCAACAAAACACATGCAAACATGCAAGATGCAAGAGCCCAAAGCCTAGGGCACAAGATACAACTGTATGAAAATATGGAAAGGATGAAATATGGCATACAACAACACATGTTCTAGCTCTGAAATGACATACAAAATGGTCCCGAATCATGCAAGCAACTCATGTTATGCATGTTAAATGGCTCAAATACCGAAACTAGTGAAGTGCATTACACTAGAAGTATGCAAAGCAATGCCCAAATGAACAAACCAACCCCAAACAGTCCCTATGCAAGCCTAAAACAGTGGCAAAAATGGACTAAGATGATGGCTTGAAATGCACAAAAATAAAGCTCATGCAATGGCCCATAAATGAGGTATACAAGCACAACTCTCAAACGCATTTAAAGAGTGAAAAACATGGGAACATGGCACAAGTATAGGCTCTAAAATAACATGCTCAATGATGCCAAGACATGGAAACACCTCAAGTTAAGCATGCAAGGGGCTCCAAAACTCAAGGCTAGGCAAGGATATTACACTACAAGTATGCATGGCAAGCATCATTCGACCAAGAGGCCTTAAAATAGAACTAAGGCAGCCCAAAATATGAACAAAATTAGTTTGAAGTATGGCCAAAATATGCTAGAATCAATGGCCAAAACAACATGCAATGTAAGCTAGTGAGCATGGTTTACACTACAAGCATGTGAAGCATTCAAGAGGCCACTAAACCAGCCAAAGACAGAGCTATGATATGCCAAAGAATAACCAAAAACCCACTGAAACATCACCAATACATGCAAGAATGACATGCTCCTTTGATAAGCTATGAAGAGGATTATTCTACACATGCAAAAGGCAAACATGAAGGGACCAAACCAGCCATGGTCAGAGCCTAGGCAGGTCCTAGAAGTCACCAAAAAGTGCCTGAAGTAGGCCTCCAAATGGTACAAACATATGCTCCTTTGGTAGGCCAAAAATGCTAGTAAACAAGACAACAAGAGAGAGGGTCACCCCTCTCTGATTTTGGCCCTCAAAACAGCATGCTCACCACTGAAAATCCACTAGATTTCAGTGGTAAGAAGGTCAAGCAAAGATTAAATCAAAGGCTTTAGGGCATGGCAAAAAAAAAAAGGCTATTTAAAGCATGCAAAAGGGAAGATGACCTTCAACACCAAAATAGTCTTAAACAAACATCAAAAGGACCTCAAAACAAGAATTTTTTCAGTTGACAACAAAGCTCAAATAAGCATTTAAGTTTGGCTAAGAGAGTGATCAAGACAAAGCTTTAAAAGAGGGAAAAGAGATTACCCTTGAAGCTCAGCAAAACCAGCAACTTCTCCAACGCAAAACCAACTCTTTAACCACTGAAAATACCCTCCAAGAACCCGAGATCAATGATGGAGGTGTGTGGTTATGAGGTGTGGTGCAATAGGCCAAGAACAATGCACTTTTTGAACCCAAAATGAAGAGATATAGAGAGAGATATATATCTTGTCTTAGACCAATTTCTGAACCCTCACAAAGGAGGGGGAGGCCCTCCTTTATAGCCAAAAGGGACCAAAGCTTCTCAAAGAAGCTAAAAATCAAGGTTGAAGATCCTCCATACACTATGGAGGATCCAGTCTGTGCCTTCCAGCTAGCACAGCTGGCAACAACTCACAGAGACAAAACTGGGGGAGGCAGGCCGACCAGTTTAGGTGGTCGACTGACCACTTCCCCTGGTCGGCCAGCCAGTTCAAAAGGTTCAGGTGGTCGACAGCCCCATTTGATGGTCTCCACATTGAATGCAAGCTAGTGGTATGGTGGGAGACCAGTAAATGTGGCTCAAAGACTAAGGAGACCAGCTTATTGACAAGAAAATCGGCTGGCGGGAGAAAAGTGGTCTCCAAGGAGAAAAGGTCGTCTCCCACCCTTGTACCACCTTCCAAACAATGAAAACAAGGTCCATGCCAAAAATGAACCAAGACGGATGCAAAACAAGGGTTCGGGGGCCAAAACGCACAGCTGGGTGCCCCAAAAGCAGGCTGTTAAGCATCGAAAGTGGCGTGCGACCACAAAGGTGGTCTCCCGAGCCATAGTGTCCCTCTAGAGAGAGAAATCAAGGTGTGTGCCAAAAACTGTGCCAAACGGAGAAAGTTAAGCGGTCCCGAACCGAGGCGCATGGCCTACGGCTCCGAAAATCGGAAACTGGTCTCCAAATGGGAATAGTGGCCTACGACCACGAAAAGTAGTCTACGACCACTGAGAGATGGTCTACAAGACCTCTCCCTCCCTCCGGGAAGAGAAAACAAGACTCAGTCCGCAGACCGAGTCAAAGTACAAAGAGTCCCGAGGTCCGAAGGTGAGGCCCTCAGCTAAGAACTCCGAAACCTCGAAACGAGCACAACATGCGCAATCACCGAGCGCTCAATCGATGACGTCTGAGTCTTAAGGTCGGTCCAAAATGGGGTGTCTACAGTGTCTCTTAAGTCTGAATTTCCCAAATTATTTTCTCTATCCACTAATAAGTATTGAAAAAAATTTTATTTTAATAACAGAGGTGGAGGGTCTCAGGAGTGGAGTTTGGAATTTAGGAGGCCTTTGTTGGCTTGGGAGGAGGAGGAGGTTGGTAGGTTATATACTTTCATAAGGTTTGCACCAGCCATTATAGCCACCAGCTTAGATGTTTGGCTGTGGAAGGCTGACCCATTTGGGGTGTTCTCGGTTGCATTAGCGTATAAGAGATGTGAAGTACTCTTGGGTCCTGTTAGGACAATGGCAATGGAAGTTTGGCACAATTGTGCTCCACCCAAAGTAAAATTCTTTGGGTGGTTGGCTTGGAGAGGTAAGGTGAAAACAGCAAGTTTCTTGCAGAGAATAGAGATATTAGAAGTGAATGCAAATGTGGGATGTGTCTTCTGTCAAGAGGAGGAGGAAACAACTCAACATACCTTGCTATGTTGTCCTTTTGTTTGGTGGTTGTGGTCTCATATTATGAAATGGTGGGGTGTGCAGTGGGTTATACCCAACTCTGTGGAAGGGTTGCTGCAATGGTGGTTGTTTTGTAAGATGAAAAATAAAGAGACGCTGATTTGGAAAGTCATTCCTTTGGCTATCTGTTGGTCTACGTGGAAGCATAGAAATGAATGCGTCTTTAATGGTTCTTGGCCAAATCTGGAAGTTTTATGTGAGATTGTCAAAGCTAGAATAGCTTTGTGGGTTAAGGCATCCCCAACCAAAGTGGAATTTTCTATTAATGACGTAGTTCTTAACTTACAGCAGGTCCAGTTCCGTATTAGGAATGAGAGTTGATGCTGCAGCAGTTACTTGTGCTGGTCTGCTGGTGTAGTTTATTGGCTGCAAGTAATCTGTCCTCTGGGTGTTCCTGCTGGTGGTGTTTCTGCCTGGTCAGTTTGGGCGCTGTTGTGAGCTAGTTTTGTATAGGAAGTGGAGGGCTGCAAGTCTTGCTGATTGATCTAGTGGACTGCTATGGTGGTTCCCATAGTGCTAGTTGTTGAGGAGTGTTCTCTGGTAGTTAGGTTTCCATAAGGAAATGAGGCATCTGCCTACCCATATGAGTTGCTAATCTGAATTTGCTGATAAGTCTGTGTTGCTAATCTGTCATGTTGTCTGCTATGGTGATGTTGGGCTGGTATATGGTCATGGTCTGAATTGTTTGAGTAATTGCCAGATTGTGCTCTTACTGTAGGGAAGGCTATCTGCTTTGTCCCTTCTATGTTCATCTGTTGTTTGCTAAACTGATAAGGTGATTGCCAAGGTGACTGCCAGACTAGAACTGGTCTACATTAGAGGTGTGGTTAGGTGTATTGTTTGTCTTCACCTGGTGGTTTTGCTTGTTGGTTCTGTTTTGTTTGATTGGTAGTGGTTTGTTAGATGAAGTTCAGGCCATCAGAGGTTTAATGCTTGTTGTCATGTGTGTTTGTGTATTGGAAATCAAGGGTGCGCATCATATGGAAGAGACATTCAGTCTGCTAGTGTTTGCAGCTGTGCTTATGTATTAAAGCTGATTCTGTGGTCAATTTAAACCAGACCAGCCTGGAGTGCTCATCAATTTGCTGATTCTGCTATGCTGATTCTTTGATTTCATGCAGCTGGTTTGTTGAAGGGTAGCAATATGGATCAAGGCTCTTTCAGTGGCTGGGGTTTCTCTGTTATTGTCCTTGTGTCTAACATGCATCAAGTGAAATACTGGACTAGGATGGCCCTGAGGTCTAATGCTACTGATATGTTGTGATGCTACTGATCTGCTCCTGTTGGGGTATCCTCCTGCTGCTGTCCTGCTTTGCTGATCTGCCATTATGCTTCTAGATTCTGCTGATAGTCCTAGAGTCACTGCTGCTTGGTGGTGGTGAGTATTGGTTATTGAGAGATCAGAAGAAGCCAAAGGCATGAGTTGCTACCACATATTTGCATTACCAAATCTGAACTCAGCCAGAGGAGTTCAAGTAGTGGTTAGCACATATTCGCATTACCAAACCCGTACTAGGCCAGAGGATTTGAAGCAGTCATGGTGCTCTGTCTAATACTCCAGCAGAGAGGTTTTTTGGATGAATGGTGCAGCATAAGTAGTGATGCTTTTTGTTTTGGTTGTTTTGTTTTGTTTTTGGCTGAGTTGCCTTGTCTAGTGCTCTGCCTAGTGGTTGTTTGTTTTGTTTTGTTTTTGCTCTACATGTTGGTTTCTCACCAACTTGGAGTTTCGAGTGTGTGCTTGCAGATGATTTGATGTGCATCTAGGTGCCAATCTAGTTGGAATTTAAATGTATTTGATGTGCATCTAGGTGCCAATCTAGTTGGAATTTAAATGTTTCACTGTGATGCTTTTTTCACCTTCTTCTTTATTGATGTGTGTTTTCATACTTGTTATGTTTTCCTATCAATAAAGCTTCTTTTTCGCTGATCAAAAAAAAAATTAATGGTCTCAAAAAAAGCAGTGGAACATAAAGAAAAATGTTATAAGTCCTAAATTTTCCTACCAAATAAATGACTAAATGTCTCAAATGGGTGTGGGGTCTACAAAATGTGAGCCCCACACCCATGTGAGACATTTAATAAAAAATTTTGTATCTCTAGCATTACCCAAACATAAAATCAGGTGTGGTAATGGTTGGAAGATTTGGTTCATTTTAGCATTAATTTCTAATCAAAATATTGCATTATTTCAAGGCTTTCATACTCAAAACAGTAACAATAATTATTTGCCAAATTCAACCAACTAACTTTTAAAGTTTCGACTTTGAGTCATCTCAATTAAAGTTTGTCAAGTCATTAATTTTAGGATTTCAAAATTAGTTGAAATACGCACAAGCTAAATTAGATCCTTGGTTATTTAAAAAAAAAAAAAAGAGGCTAAATAATAGTTACTAGTTGGTTCAATTAATCAAAATAATTAAAATGTCTAATTTAAGTTCGAGATGTTCTTAGAAGTCATAGATAAGCATTTTCATACTCTCTTTTTTTCTTTCTTTTTTTGTACCTTTTTTTTTATTTATTTTGTTGACATTTTGTGTAATAGCAAATTACTAATTATGAAACGACCATGAATAATGCTTTTGTTTCCTTGTTTTGATCATCTTTAGAACAGTTTATTAAAAGTTAATAATTAGGGTGTTACAAAAATAGAATCTAAAAGCATTTTTTTAATTTTTTCAATGATTAATTTTTTTAATTTATTTATGAAAAAAAAACTGCAGCAAAGTACAAAGTTCCAAAAAAAATAAAAGTAAACACAATCTACCAAACAAGATCTATATCCTATATATTTTCTGGAAGCTATAACAGTTCATTAATGAATTAATCTTTTTCTTTGGGTAAGTCTCTCACATAATAAAAGGTAAAAATTAAACAAAAATCCGTTTTTTTTTTTTTTTTTTCTAACAACCAAATCTAGCAAAATCCTAATAAATATTTCAATTCTATGTTCTTTTTACCGCCAAATTAGAGAGACCACCAAACTAAATTTAATTAGGGCAACTTAAGGTTTGAAAAAAATATAATTAGTTTCATATTTTTGACATAATTACATTAATCTCTCCTAAGATTTTAATTCACCTAATAGTTAGGTTTTTTTTCATCAATAATTTGTAAGACGTATGAATAAAAAAATTGTATTGTCAATTTTTTATTATAATATATATTTATATTTATTTGTCTCAGTACTTACCCACTATCTGTATTGTTTTAATAAAAAGAAGGTCAATGTAATTATATCAAAAGTGTAGAGCTAGTTATATTTTTTCCAAATCTCGTGGGAGATGAGTGTATTTTATTCATTTAATTAATGTATAATTTTAGGATAACTTACAAATATAATTAATCTCACACTTTTGACATAATTACATTGACTTCCTTTTTAATAATATTTTTTTTAATAGTCTTTTTAGTATGATTAAAGTAATCAAAATTAAGCCAGATGATGAGTAAACATTAAAGAGATCATGACATCATTTTTTTATTATTTAAATTAATAAATTACTAATAAAAAGAATCTAACTGTTATGTAAATTAAAATTTCAAGTGAAACTAATTTAATTATGTTAAAAATATAAAATTAACTATTTTTTTTCAAATCATAGAAGTGAGTGTAATTTAGGAGTGATTTGAGGAATTGGTTAAAAGCTGATGTTTTTAATTTTTTTGGCTTTTTTTGTCCTTTTGTGTATAAAAAATAGGATAAACTATCAATAGTTCTTAATAATTTGACTTGATTTCTATCAAGTCCTATTGAAAATAAGCCTTGATAAAATTGTCACTAAAAATAAATTGTTTATGATGATTTTTTACATATGTCGCTAAAAATTAACAATTAGTGACTTTTTTTGTCTTGATTTTTATAAATTGTCACTAAAACTTACAATTAGTGGTGTTTTCTGTGACGGATTTTTTAAATTGTCGCTAAAAGTTGTGAATTAGTGACACTTTTTTTAAACTGTCGCTAAAACTTATTATTTGTTACATTTTGTGATAGTGACTTTTTTTAATAGTATGTATCCATGGTATCAGAGCCTGGTTATGTTGTATCCTGTTTCTAACTGTTTAGTTTCTTCCAATTAATCGTTCCTATTGTTTATTTGGTTAATCTAGTTTTCAATTCCATCTTAATCACCCACGAGATCAGTCTGTTATCCACCTGGTTTACATCACCCACTTCCATTTCCTGTCCGGAGTAAGTCCTTAGAATTAGGCAGTGTGGACATTTAGGATAGGGTCTGTATTAAACCAATTTGGTCTGTGATAACTTGACAAGAATAGGGTATGTATTAAGATAATTGTAAAACTGATTAATTAAAAAGAACAATGAGTCGATTATTTAGAAGTAACTCATCAGTCAGTTCTAGGTCAACTACCTTGCCTTCCATACCTAATCACGGTTTAGTAATTAATGAAGAAGATGTTGAAATACAAAATGATCCAATTAATGTAGACTGGAATATCCCAAAATTACCAATCAAAGAAATTTATAAAACTTCTTTTGTACAGAATACTTTTAAATTCACTTTGCATGTTAAAACTATGGAACAAGTTTATGCTTTGGAAAAACCCAGGGAAACCTGTCAATTATTTGATGCTCAACTTATTAAGAGATATTTAAAAAATGATTACAATTTTATTCATATAGGATTAATTCAAGTTGGTATTAAACCATTAACTCCACAAGGTAAAAATACTTCTGTTTTGTTATGTTTACGTGATGCTCGTTTTCTTAATTACAATGATAGTTTAATGGGTATGATGGAAACTGGTCTTCATAAAGGTCCAGTACATTTTAATTGTTTTCCTGATTTTACACTTAGTTTAAAAGACCCAAATATTTTACATGCTTTAACATTAAATATTCAATTACATGGTTCATTTACTAACATGATGACTAAAACTCATAATATTGCTTTAATTTATCGTGTTCACTATAAATGTATGAAAACTAATTTAAATGTTCATGCTTTACATAAATCACCTAAAGATAAAACTTTATTAATACAAAGTAGTAGTACTGATTCACATATTAATGTTCCACAAATGATTGAATGGAAAAATGTTGAGTTACCTGATGAATGGATTACTGTTAATAAACATTACAAACATAATCAACAACAATCATCCATAACTGATATCCAAGATATCCGTCAATTTAATGATGGTTCTGTTCATATTAAATTTAATCGTAGCCAATCTTCTCGACATAGTACATCTAGTGTCCCTAGTGAAATTGAAACTGAAGATGAAATATTTACTACCCCATTATTCCGAAAAAATAGTCAAATACATTTCGGTCCACATATTGGTCCTTCAACTCAAAATAAATTAAAAGGAATTGATAATTCCACAACTTCCCAAATCAGTAAGCCTGTTTATTCAACACATACTCACTTCCCTGAAGAAGAAGTTAATTCAACAAATTCTCCAACTCAAACTGATATGGAAGAATTCACACCACCTGTTAATCCTCAATTATTAACAATCCACAAACATTTTACTCCCAATCTTGAACAATTACTTATCGATTTTAAATCAAAAGCTAATCGCACTCAACGTCATACTTATTATGCTAAATATAATTCTACTCAAATGTCTCAAATTTCCCAGGAATGGTATGATTTTATGGTTCAATATGGTTTTGAATTACCTTTGCTTAAATATGTTGATAAATATTACAAAAAATTAAATACCATTACAAAACATAAATGGAAAACTTCTGCTACCACTACAGTTAGCTCTAGTCATCCTCCATTGGAAAACATTATCTTAAATCAACAAGGTACTGAACTTCCTGCTTCACCTTTTAAATTACCTGGAAATGATAATGAAATTAAAAAAGTCATTGAACAAAATAATTATACAAATCAATGTTTAAATACAATTGGTAAACAGTTAGATAAAATTGAAACTAATTTAGAATTTATTCACACTTCCTCTAATAAACAACCTTTAGATGCACCTTTGTTAAATCTCCCTACTAATCGTTCAAAGCGAACTAGTTTAGTTACCAATGATCAATCCTCTACTGTCCAAGCTATTGAAAAATTATTTAACAAATTATCTACCATTGATACTCCTTCACCTTCTAAGGATAAAGGAATTACTGTTCTAAATCAACAATTTGATATTGATCCTAATTCTACTCCATCTGACACCGATCATGAGATAAATCAATTAGCTCAACAATTCCAAGTTACAAAAATCCATTATCCAAAAGTTAATCCTCAAACTACTAAGAATTGGTATAATAAACCTAGTCCTGTCGACTTACAATTTGAAGAAACTAATATTAATAATCAATTTTCTGTTTCTGCTAAAAGATTATACGAATGAAATATTGATGGTCTAAGTGAAGATCAAATCCTTCAAAAATTAAATCATTTATCTATGGTCTCCAACAGTTATCTCTCCAACTATCCCCAATATACTCAACCTGAAATTGTTACTTTAATCACTACTGGCTTTACTGGTATGCTCAAATCTTAGTGGGAAAAATACTTAACTGAAGATCAACGAGAATCCATAATTTATGCTAATCAAACTGATGATCAAGGATTACCTATTTTTGATGAAACTTTAGGCTGCTGTCATCCTGATGGTATTAATCAATTAATTTATACGATTGTTCGCCATTTCATTGGTACCCCAACTAATATTTATTCTCGCATACATGATCAACTTAGTAATCTTACATGTCCCACATTAAGTGACTTTAGATGGTATAAAGATGTCTTTACCTCTAGAGTTATGTTAAGAGAAGATTGTACTAAATCATTTTGGAAAGAAAAATTCATTAATGGGTTACCTAGTTTATTTGCTCACAAAATCCGTGATGTTCTTAGTCAACCTACTGGCGTTATTGAATATGATAATTTAACATATGGTGATATAATAAGCACTATTCAAAAAGAAGGTTTAAAAATGTGTATTGATTTAAAACTTAGTCAAAAAGCTTCTAAAGATAAACATAAAGCTAAGTATGAATTAGGCAATTTCTGTGAACAATATGGATTACCTCCAGTTGCACCCTCTCGTAGGAAATCACATAAATATTCAAAACATAGAAATTATAAATCCAAGTATTATAATAAAAATAAGAAGCCTTATTCACCTTCTAAATCTAATGACAAATATTATACTAAACCTAAAAAGAAATATCATAAATCTAACTCATCTCCAAAATCTAATAAGGATATTACCTATTATAATTGTGGTCAAAAAGGTCATTATGCTAATAACTGCAAAGAGAAACAAAAACTCAAAGAAAGAGTTAACCTACTCCAAATTAATGAAGAATCCAAAATTCAATTATTTGAAATCTTACAATTAAATCAATCTGATAATGATTCCTCTTCTGTTCCTCCATCTACATCCAATTCCCCTTCTGATAATAATCAATCTGATTCTGATAACCAACATAATCAAATTACTTTAGGATGTACTGATATTTGTTGTAAACCTGTTAAACAAATTTCTGTTCTTACCAAACATACTCAAGAAGAATCTGCTCTAATCGATTTAATTAGTAAATTAGATGATCCTCAATTAAAACAACAATACATTGATAAATTACGAAATTTATTACTACAAAAAGATACTAAACCTCAGTTTAATAAACCTATTATTAGTTTATCTAAAATTTTAGAAAAATTTAAAAATAAAACTAAAGAAGTAACACTTCAAGATTTACAATCTGAAATTAATCACATTAAACAAACTATCCGAGATCTCCAAAGTAAAGATAACAAATTAGAAAATGAAATCATTAATATTAAACTTAAACAAAACTTAAATGATTTCCAACCTAATCCGAAATCACCACAGGAATCTGAACACCATTCTGATCCTGATACTGATCACACTAATCCCGATAAACTCATTTTTGACAATCGATCCCAAGCTACTAACCTTGAAGATAAAAGATTAAATTTACTTAATAAAATTTTTATGCAAAAATGGTATTCACGAATTAAAATCATAGTTGAAGATTTTGAATTAGACTTAGTTGCCCTAATTGATACTGGTGCTGATTTAAACTGTATTCAAGAAGGATTACTTCCTACTAAATATTATCACAAATGTCAAGAGAAATTAACCTCTGCTAATGGTATCAGAGCCATGGAACGCGGAAGCAGCGACAAACAATGAAGGAGATAGATTAAATATGAACCAGATTAAACAAAGACAGTATTGGAATGCACAAAACCAAAAACATTTAACTAAAACATTTAATTAAATTAATAGAAAATTACAGAAAAATAACTTGCACTTACAATGGTTGTAATCTGCAAGGATCTTGATTGTTAACTAGGAAGACAGAACGGGGAAAAGTAAACCTCACTCAAAGCACTCTGGGTTTTCTTTCAATCAGAAGAGTTAAAAGAAGAAGAAGGTGTCGAGTGATTACATTTGATTACAAATATATAGAAAATAAAAGTAACTATGCAGCATGTGAATTGGCTGAATGATGGAGGCAGCTGGCAAAGTGACTATGCAGCATGTGAATTGGCTGAATGATGAATGCAGCTGGCAGCATTGGAGACTGAGCAGGGCTGTCGGTTGCTTTCGGCTGATTGATTGAACAGTTAGCAGCTTTTAACAAAGTTGATTGACCAAATAGTGATGTGAACAGTAAAAGTGAACAGTAGCTTTTACTATTCATCACTTTCTGTGGAGCATGTGAATAAAGGAATCAGAATAAATACAAATTGGCAGCTTTTCTCAAAAGAGTATTGATTGAAGCCATTTTTGTATTTATAAAGAATCCTATGTTGACTAGGCATATGGATCCTGAGCATCTTGAAACTCGGGTCGTCCATATGGAATGGATTGAGTAGTTGATCCTTCAGAAGATTGAGCTGAATTGTCTGATCCTTCTTCTGAATCATCTGAACTGGTTGATTGGGCTTGAGCTCGATCTACAAGTTGCCGAGCCATCTGGAACATTTCATCCCTGGAGGGCTTGGACTTGGCTTTGGATTTAACTTTGGGCCGAGCAGGAGGTGAAATGGGCTTTGCCGTTGATTTGGATTTTGACTTGGGCCTTGAATGATCCTTGGGTTGGTCCGGAATTATGGGAACTTTGGACTTTCCCTTGGATTTAGATTGGGCCGGTTGAACTGATTTGGGCTTGGAACCACTGGATGAGGGGCTTCCAAGGTTGACTGGAGGAAGGCTGGGCTGACTTCCTTGGCTGATTACAGCAGTTGGGTTCTGCTGGGCTTTGATTATTGCAGGAGTTGGAGCACATTAATCAGAAGGAAATTCTTCATGAACAATTTCAATAATTCTGGGCACATTGAACTTAGCCCACCATTTGACTGAGTGTTGGCGGATAATTATGTTATCATCAATCCCATAATGCCATTTGAATATCCATGGAATTTTGTATTTGGACATAAAATTGAGCAATATAGGAAATTGTCTCTGATGAGCAGTGAATGGGTAAACAGCAGCAAAATAAGCAATTGTTTCATTGAGGGAACTGGGGAGAATTTCTGAAATGGCGCCATAATGGGACCACCATCTCACAAACCAGGTTGGTAACTCAGATTTGAATTTTTGATCAAAGGAAATGAACCAGGAGTGGCTGAATGACTCATTTTGGTATAGGAACAATTTGAACCAAGCATCAACACAATCATGATAATTATATTGAATAGAATGACCAGGTAATTCTCGAAGCAGATTAGGATTTCCCCATTCTGCAAGGGAGACAATATTATGAATGTAGAGTGAATGGTATAGGATCTTGTAAGCATAAGTTCGATCCTGAATGGGTTTAATCAAGATGGAATGATGGTTGAGCAAGATATCTTTGTAATATGAGAGATTTTTCTCTGGAGGTGAAGAAATGAAATGACATCCAGAGCCAAAATGGAATTGAGCAATTTCATTAATGGTTTGACTCCTAGGGTGACTAGGTTCTTTGTAGAAGAGGTTTGTAACATGTGATTTGGTGTACTCAGTTCGAGAAGGGCGAACTTGGTTGAGTGGAAGTGGAGTAACTGAAATGGATTGGCTAGAGGCAAAAGGATCATTAGCCAATGCAGATGAATAATCAGGACGGTGGATAGTACCAAGAGTATGCTACCGGTTAATTAGGTCAATAGATTTGGATGGATGAATTGACTCCAAAAGAGGGGGAACTATGAGTTGATTAGGTTTACTAGAACCAGAAGAGGGAACCAAAGCCTTTGAAGGAGGCCTTGGGCGAGACATCTGTGAAATAGGGAACAAAGATTAGTAACCAGAAAGAAGATCTAAATAATTCTGGTAATAAAACAAATCATTGTAGTAATTATGACGTAAAACACGTCGAGCTTGTAACTGTTGATGATTGATGTATTGGGCTCGTTTAGTAGTAAGTCTGGTTGATTTAAGACAGGTAATACGGCGGTTAACTTGTCTGATCAGGGTTTGGTAATGGGTAATTTGGGTTTTAACATAAGAAATATGTGGAGTAGCACTCATCCCTTACCCCCCTGTAAAAATTCCCGGGTAAGAAAATCAGGAAGGGAATTTTGACAACCGGGTATGTAAGTAATGTCAAAATCAAAAATACTTAAAATAGATTGTCAACGGGCAAAAATTTGTTTACTAGCAAAATTTTGAACATCCTTTTCTAAAACATATTTAGCAGATTTGCAATCAACACGAAGTAAAAAATTTTGATTTAAAATATCATCTTGAAATTTTTGAATGCATAAAACAGTAGATAAAATTTCTTTTTTAATAGTACTATAATTTAATTGTGCAGTATTCCAGACACCAGAATGAAAACGGACAATTTGTTCAGGTGACTGGGGAGTAACTTGTTGGAGCAGAATACCACCATAACCAATGTCAGAAGCATCGGTTTGAATGATTTTGAATGAATTCTCAGTAGGAATACCAAGACAAGGAAGAGTTTTAACATATTTTTTAACTTGTTGAACAATAGCAGAATGAGTAGGAGACCAAGGAGGAGGATTATCTTTTAACCTATCAAACAGAGGTTGACAGATTTTCCTAAGGTCTTGATAGAAGTCAGCAATGTAATTGAGGGAACCTAAGAATCGTTGTAATTGAGTTTTATCAAGAATGTCATCAGGAAACTTAGACGCAAATTCAATAGAGCGACTAATAGGAAGAATAGTATTATGATGAATATCATAGCCTAAAAACCGAACTTTAGTTTGAAACAATTTAATCTTAGGAGCATAAATGACTAGACCATGACTTTTAATTGTATAAAAGAATGCAGTTAAATGTTTCCAATGTTCACTAAGGGATTTGGAAAAAATTAATATGTCATCAATGTAAATAATAGAAAAATGACTAAATGGGTTGAATATATCATTCATGATGTGTTGAAATTCACTAGGAGCATTTTTTAATCCAAATGGCATGACATTCCATTCATATTGACCAAATGGTGTATTAAAAGCAGTTTTATATCGATCTTTAGGGTGAATTTGAATTTGCCAAAAACCACTTTTTAAATCAAATTTACTGAAAATAACAGCTTGATTAAGTTTTTTAATTAAATCTTTTTTATTAGGAATAGGATATCGAATCCATTCAAGAACAGCATTTAATGGTTTGTAATTAATAACTAGGCGAAGAACACCTTGTTCTAATTCAGCATTTTTATTAACATAAAAAGCAGGACAAGACCATGGTGATTTACTGGGACTAATTATTCTATTTTTTAATAATTCATTAATTTCTTTTTTACACATTTCTAATAAGTCAAAATTCATTTGGATAGGTCGGGATTTAGTAGGAATTTGTTTTTCATTAAAACCTTTAATATACGGTAATGTAACTACATGCTTTTTCCTATGCCAAAATGCAGTAGGTAAAGATGAACAAACAGTTGATTCAAGTTTTAATTTAAAATCATTAATTTGAGAAATGAGAACCGGATCAGTTAATTGTTGATCAATTCTCTTGTAATTAATTTCTTCTTTAAGAAAATTAATATGTCGAGTTAATCTTTGAATAGTATGAGTAATAGAACAATCTTGTAATTGATTTAATTCTAATGGTTCAGGTGGAAACAAGAATTTAAATGTGACAGGATGTCCTAAAACATGAGTAGTAATTCCTTCAGTGGAAGTAGTAAATGGATATAGTAATGAAATAAAGGGTGTACCTAAAATAATTCGATCAGTCATGTTTTTAACTAAAACAAATGTAGTTTTGAAACAAACATTATTTTGGCAAACATGTACTTTAGGTAATTTATATTTAATATGCATTTTACTACCATTAGCAGAGGTTAATTTCTCTTGACATTTGTGATAATATTTAGTAGGAAGTAATCCTTCTTGAATACAGTTTAAATCAGCACCAGTATCAATTAGGGCAACTAAGTCTAATTCAAAATCTTCAACTATGATTTTAATTCGTGAATACCATTTTTGCATAAAAATTTTATTAAGTAAATTTAATCTTTTATCTTCAAGGTTAGTAGCTTGGGATCGATTGTCAAAAATGAGTTTATCGGGATTAGTGTGATCAGTATCAGGATCAGAATGGTGTTCAGATTCCTGTGGTGATTTCGGATTAGGTTGGAAATCATTTAAGTTTTGTTTAAGTTTAATATTAATGATTTCATTTTCTAATTTGTTATCTTTACTTTGGAGATCTCGGATAGTTTGTTTAATGTGATTAATTTCAGATTGTAAATCTTGAAGTGTTACTTCTTTAGTTTTATTTTTAAATTTTTCTAAAGTTTTAGATAAACTAATAATAGGTTTATTAAACTGAGGTTTAGTATCTTTTTGTAGTAATAAATTTCGTAATTTATCAATGTATTGTTTTTTTAATTGAGGATCATCTAATTTACTAATTAAATCGATTAGAGCAGATTCTTCTTGAGTATGTTTGGTAAGAACAGAAATTTGTTTAACAGGTTTACAACAAACATCAGTACATCCTAAAGTAATTTGATTATGTTGGTTATCAGAATCAGATTGATCATTATCAGAAGGGAAATTGGATGTAGATGGAGGAACAGAAGAGGAATCATTATCAGATTGATTTAATTGTAAGATTTCAAATAATTGAATTTTGGATTCTTCATTAATTTGGAGTAGGTTAACTCTTTCTTTGAGTTTTTGTTTCTCTTTGCAGTTATTAGCATAATGACCTTTTTGACCACAATTATAACAGGTAATATCCTTATTAGATTTTGGAGATGAGTTAGATTTATGATATTTCTTTTTAGGTTTAGTATAATATTTGTCATTAGATTTAGAAGGTGAATAAGGCTTCTTATTTTTATTATAATACTTGGATTTATAATTTCTATGTTTTGAATATTTATGTGATTTCCTACGAGAGGGTGCAACTGGAGGTAATCCATATTGTTCACAGAAATTGCCTAATTCATACTTAGCTTTATGTTTATCTTTAGAAGCTTTTTGACTAAGTTTTAAATCAATACACATTTTTAAACCTTCTTTTTGAATAGTGCTTATTATATCACCATATGTTAAATTATCATATTCAATAACGCCAGTAGGTTGACTAAGAACATCACGGATTTTGTGAGCAAATAAACTAGGTAACCCATTAATGAATTTTTCTTTCCAAAATGATTTAGTACAATCTTCTCTTAACATAACTCTAGAGGTAAAGACATCTTTATACCATCTAAAGTCACTTAATGTGGGACATGTAAGATTACTAAGTTGATCATGTATGCGAGAATAAATATTAGTTGGGATACCAATGAAATGGCGAACAATCGTATAAATTAATTGATTAATACCATCAGGATGACAGCAGCCTAAAGTTTCATCAAAAATAGGTAATCCTTGATCATCAGTTTGATTAGCATAAATTATGGATTCTCGTTGATCTTCAGTTAAGTATTTTTCCCACCAGGATTTGAGCATACCAGTAAAGCCAGTAGTGATTAAAGTAACAATTTCAGGTTGAGTATATTGGGGATAGTTGGAGAGATAACTGTTGGAGACCATAGATAAATGATTTAATTTTTGAAGGATTTGATCTTCACTTAGACCATCAATATTCCATTCGTATAATCTTTTAGCAGAAACAGAAAATTGATTATTAATATTAGTTTCTTAAAATTGTAAGTCGACAGAACTAGGTTTATTATACCAATTCTTAGTAGTTTGAGAATTAACTTTTGGATAATGGATTTTTGTAACTTGGAATTGTTGAGCTAATTGATTTATCTCATGATCGGTGTCAGATGGAGTAGAATTAGGATCAATATCAAATTGTTGATTTAGAACAGTAATTCCTTTATCCTTAGAAGTTGAAGGAGTATCAGTGGTAGATAATTTGTTAAATAATTTTTCAATAGCTTGGACAGTAAAGGATTGATCATTGGTAACTAAACTAGTTCGCTTTGAACGATTAGTAGGGAGATTTAACAAAGGTGCATCTAAAGGTTGTTTATTAGAGGAAGTGGGAATAAATTCTAAATTAGTTTCAATTTTATCTAACTGTTTACCAATTGTATTTAAATATTGATTTGTATAATTATTTTGTTCAATGACTTTTTTAATTTCATTATCATTTCCAGGTAATTTAAAAGGTGAAGCAGGAAGTTCAGTACCTTGTTGATTTAAGATAATGTTTTCTATTAAAAAATGTCACTAATTATCATGAACCAATTGGACAATAAATTCACGACCTACACGCAAGTCTTCCTAAAAAATATGAGAAATAAAACTTCTATCAAAAGTTTTACCAAATGTTTCGCATAAATGTGGGTCCCACACAATGTGGGTCCCATATAGGTCCCACGCCTATGTGATACATTTAATAAAGGGCAAATTACATATACCTCCCTCGAGGTTTAGCTAAATTACAAATACTCTCTGAGATTTCGAAAATTACAGATACCCCTGAGGTTTATATTTTTATAACAAATTGTCCCCTGAGATTTAGGGCTTGTTTGGGGTGTACTAAAAAAGTGTACTTTTTGTCTTTTTGGACTAAAAAAGACAAAAAAAAAATATGGAGGTTTGGGTTAACTTTTTGGATTTTTATGGAAAAATGTGTATTAAAAAATTGTATAAAAAGAGTGTATAAGAGGTGAATAGTGACAGGTGGGGCCAGCCGTACAAGTCGGCAGCTGTGAAGGTAAGTTGGAAATTATTTGCTATTTTTTATACAAAGCCTGCACGGTTTTGTTTGGTCCGTGGGGGTCATCACGGGTCCCATTTTAATAATCTGAACCGTTGAATGTCTATAACTCGTCGAACACTATGTGCCTATAAAAAATCACGTTAATCGGATATCGATAGCTATCTGATCAGATATATTTATTTTTCAATCATTAATTATAACACCATCCATTTTCCGTACATAATTGATTTGATCATATAGTTATCGATATCCGATCAATGTGATTTTTTACAGAAATATAGTACTCGACGAGTTCTACACATTTAACGGTTCAGATTATTAAAACGGGACCCGTGATAGCCCCCACATGCCAAACAGCAGTGTGTGCCAATCACACCCAATCATTTGTTATATGTGCACTGCCGCTCCTGCTTTGGTCAATTCGGTGTGTACGTTTGGCAGAAAAAAAATATTTTTTTTTTTTTTTTTTGTGAATAGTGATGACTTTTTGGATTTTGGAGTAACTTTTTGGCTTTTTGACTGAAATAGTTTACCCCAAACCAGCCCTTATATTTTCATAACAATTTGTCCCTTAATTTGTTATGCAAATATAACCTATAGGGGGATATCTATAATTTCTCAAATCTTAAGAGGTATCTGTAATTTTACTAAACCTCAAAAGTATATATAATTTGCCTTTTAATAAAACTTTTGGTAAAATTTTTGAAGCCCTCTAAGCATTTTTGATGGAATAAATCCTAATATAGCTGCTGTGTTCTCCACGTAGCAAATGATGACATCTGCAGTCCAAAGTCGAAAGACTTTTTTTGAAAACAAACTTTTGTCAAACAAAACCACCTTCACTCTCTCACCTCCGAATTCCGTGGTGAGACATATATACATTATACTGAATCAAAAAAATTAGATTCTTGAAGTGGGTTTTTTTTCTTTGTTTTTTTTTTTTGTGTGTGTGTGTGAATGAATTGGGTTTTGAGATAGAAAGAAATTAGATAATCATTATTTTCCTCCTAATGGTTCAAGAGCTTATTATTGGTTCTAATGAAGCTATGTTCAATGGTGGTTTCTTTGATTCTTCTGAACAATTTCATAACTTAGTACTAGATCCAATAACCAATAATAATGTTGTTTCTGGGTTTCCGAGCTCTGATTTCAAGAGAATCAAACTTTCCTCTGAGTCCAATCAACAGGTATTATATCATTTTGATCTCTGTTTCTGCAAATATACAATATTTTAGTGTTTATGTGAGGTAGAAGTGTTGAGATTTATGTGTTTAGTATTGCTTTCATCTCCAAAATATTTCGTTTTTGTTTGTTTTTCATGTTTTTGAAAACAAAAACACGGTCAAAAGTGTTTTCCTCAAACGGGTGTTGTCAGAAAATAGTTTCCGAAAATATTTGGTCAAAAAAATTTTGCAAGCTTGATATATGGTTTCAGCCATTATTTTTTTTTTTTTTTCCGTTTAACTTTTTGTTTTTAATTGAAATTTCAGTGTTTCTAATGAATGCAACACTCTTTAATTAGTTTTTTTATTTTTTATTTATTTACTTTCCATTCCAATCCACAGTTGTGCATTCATGAGCTCTCACTTTTGCTTTTCAACCTCTCTTATTCATTGCTTTCCTTTTTCTTTTTTCTTTTTAATCTGAAAAATGTGAGGTTTAACTTGCTTATATGGTTTTGTTGCATTTGTTTTCGGCCATTGCATAGTAATTCTTGTCACACATTTTCTCATGCCCAAATTTCCCATATGAAATTGTCTAAGTTTTTTTTATTTTAAATTTTGATTTTTCCCCCTTCCATCTACCTTCAATTTTTTAGATAATGGTTACAACGGTCTTTTTACACATATATTGCATGTACATGTAGCTTTGTAGTATCTATTTTATTATATAAATCACAAAACTATTTTGATGTGAATCTTTAATTTAAAATTTTGATTTCCAAAAATGACGATGGAATTGCCAATGAAATAAATAAACATGTCACATTCTAATTAGTTTTCAAAGTCAACTCATATTTCTTACTTTAAAAACTGTCCAAAATTTAGATATAAAATTGCACACGCATTGCAAGTGCATTTGCCGCTAGCATGTATATGTATATTACGCTTCAATACCTCCCATTGCTTAGTTTTTTTTTTTTTGGTGGGGTGGTGGTAGGAATTGGATTTTCACACTTGTGGAGAAGCAAGTCCTCTTGGTTTGACATTGAAGAAGACACCATCTTTTCTCAACTTGGTAGAGATGACCTTATCTCACTCAAGGAGCAAAAACTGCTCAACTGGGACACATCACACATCATCGATTCAAGAACGTTGTCGAGCAAAGAAGGATGATTTTGTGTCTCAACCGATGTCTGAGAAGTTGAAGGCCTCAAACTTCCCTGCATTGTTGCTCAAAATTGGCTCATGGGAGGTAAGAATATTTGATACTAGCATTTTCATTTTCAAAAACTTTGTTTTCAGTTTTTGTTTACCGTGTTTTCAGTAACAAAAACAATATAACAAAAAAATTTAAAAGGTTACAGTTTTTGAAAATTCAAAAAACACCTTAAAATTTTCCTAAAAAGTGGAGTGTTTTCAAGAAAATTTACCAAATTCAATTTGTAGAAACAGTTTGTAGAACAAATTTTTTTTGGGTGTGTCGGTTTCATTTTCTCTGTTTTCCAGAATGAAAGGCAACCCTCAAACTCAAAAGACGAAAACAATAATAATAATTTGACTTAATTCATGAAATACAAAGAAATGACTAAAAATTATTGAAATTGTTGCAGAGAAAATCTTTGCACGAAGGCGATTTGGTAGCAAAGTGTTATTATGCCAAGAAGAAAATTGTGTGGGAAGTTTTAGAGGGGGCTTTGAAGAGTAAGATCGAAATACAATGGTCTGATATTGAAGCAATTAGAGCCATTATTCGCGATGATGAGCCAGAAATTTTGGAAATTGAGGTCAGTGAATTTTATTCCTACTCTTCTAAATGATGACATTTAAGTTTAATTCTTAGTGAAATTTTTATTCAATTTTTTTGGTGAATTATGTGCAGTTAAACCAACAACCTCAGTTCTTCAAAGAGACAAATCCGCAGCCACGGAAGCATACACTTTGGCAACACGCAATGGACTTTACTGGAGGTCAAGCCCCCATTTACAGGTTTGAAATAATCTTTCCTTTTTCGCTCCTTCCTATTAGTCTAGCAAAATAATAAATAACAAATTTAGCTTGAATAAAATATTATATAAACAAAATCTTAATTGAAATTAAGAATAATAGCATGTGAGATTCTGCATTTCCTCAAAGGTGTCAACGGAGTAAACAGTTTCAAGATAAAACTCAATTTCCTTACAGTGTCGCTCATCTAATGTTCATTACTGTCTTTTAATTGAATGAACTAGAGTTTCCAAATCATTCCACTATTTCGAATAATTTCATCTATATTTCTTTTGCTTTTCTTTTTTATTGAATTTCTTTACTTGTCTTCCTGTTTGGGAGACAAGAAACTGTTTGTGAGATTGCTAACAAACAGGCTCAGGTGGTTTCAGTCAATGTTTAGGTCAGCTGATGCAAAATATCAGTTCATTTCTAAAAATAGTTTTTTTGCCATAGCAAACTGTCGTCAGTATCTTCAAACACATCTAAAAATGGTAGTGCTTTACATTTTGATTACTTCCATCAGATAGAGACAATCTTGTAGATTTACCTTTTCAAATTTAAGCACTACCATTTTAATGAGTTGTGACTCACAAAACATTCATTTATAATACATTAGTTGTCACATTTAACTTGTACATACAAGTGTATGCACATACATATGGCACGTTTAACGCAATGATTTTTTTTTTTTTGGTAGGAGACATTACATCAAATTTCCTCCAGGAACGCTTCACAAACACTATGAGAAACTTTTGCAATGCGACAAACGATTGTTAGAACTCAGCCAAAAACCTTTCCCAAGGATGGAATCTCCTTATTTCTACTCAAACATCTATGACGTTACCGACATCGCTTTTGATTTCACTGTGCGTCGATCACAAGTCCCACCCACGTTGCAACATTCTTTTTCAACTATTCCTACATCTTTAGTTCCTCCCCATCCGATTCAAAATTTCAAGCTAACGACCAGACAACCCTTTGATATTATGGACTCAAATTCACCAATGTCAGGTATACGATTTAGTCTTTTGAATTGAACCTTAAAAAAACTATTTGTGTTGATTTCTTTTCATCAAATGTGTTTTTGTGATAACCAGTTATGGATTTTCCACGCACAGATGAGAACATTAATGGCTACACGTTTGATAATCGAAGGATGGTACATTGGGGTCAACAAGGAAACAAAGTCGAAAATGTTTTAGCAAGGGAAGATCAAATACAAGCCAATGCCAATGCTGCCTTTTCTTGTCAAGGATATCCAAACACTGGGTTACTTGGTGACATCGAAAACCATTTTCTAGGTGACTCACAAAATGTATGCTCCAATGAGAGAACGCTCCTTGCCAGAGTGAGTTCAATGTGTTCATTGCTCGATCCATTTGAGGTGGCAAATCCCCAAAACGACAATTCCATGAATCAATTGGAGTATAAACAAGGAAAATTTAGTGATGATCACTTAATTTTGGGTACAACCGAGCATTCTGGAGTAGATGGCGGGCTATGCTACCCACAACCCATTTGTTGCTTGGCTCCACGAGTTTCTGACGAGAGCCATATGATGCATCTTCCGAGGAACAATTCATCGTATCCGTATGATTTCTATCATCCTGAGGTGAATGATTATGGATTTGTTGACACTGGCCACGGGTCCACCAATAGGCGTGATGTGGTGCAAAAATGAGGAAAGTCGTGGACGTAGCAAGGGGATGTGTGAGCTAATGTTATTACACCATCACTTGTTTGTTTCATGACTACACATTTTGTATATAGGCAATAAAATTAATCCCCCAATTTTATCTAGTGAATAGGGTTTCAGTTTTTTTGTTTTTTTTTTTATATTAAATTTCCTTTCTTGGTTACGTTAGAAGAAAATTTTCAGAGTTTGTTGATCATTTTCTATAGGGGAAGAGGGATATTTTGATTATCTCCCTATTATCAAGTTTTTAAGAATGTTTCAAACTCCCATATCTGCTTAAACACAAGCAAAAAACCACCCACCCTTCCTTTGTCTCTATTTTTTTTTGACTGTTTTTGTGAAATTATTTTGTTGTGAGCCCCACTCACCCTTTGTCTCTCATTTGTGATTGTTTCTATGAAATTCTTTATGTGCAAGTATACTTTGTGTTATTGAGATTTCAATTTTGTATAGTTTCTTATTTCTTCAAATTAAATATGTAACAACAAAAATGTCTAAATATTATTAACCTTGGCTGTCAGGAAAACATATGGTCAAAACCTTCCAGATTTGACAAACAAAAATGATTTCTACAATGGCTACAATTGACTTTTCTTTCTTTTTTTGCCAGCACACAATGGCTACAATTGATTTTCACAGTGCACATTTTATGATAGAGCTTGGATTTGTGTGTGTAATTGTCATGTTTAAAACGTTGTACTCTATGTGCACTTCATTTCAAAAATGAGCCCTCCAATATTCAATCAAATCAATGTTTGTGGCTTGATGATTATCCTTCTTGAAACAACTTGTACTTAGATGCTCTGTTTCTAACTCTGAGAAATTTAGACTGTAACAAAGTGTACATATTTAGCGATCTCAAAGAAACTTGTCATCCTGAGTGCCCTCAGCAGCTTTGTCCGCTGTTTTGAATGCCTAGGGGCGAAAAAGAAACCAAGTTACTTGAACTTGGATTGTGTTGGACTAGTTAAAAACTTGTTCAAGATATCAAGCTTAAGAGCTCGGCTTGTTATGCAAAGCAATCAAGCTTAAACGAACTAGAGTTTGACTAGTGCTTCGCTTGTTAGAAACTAATTCTAACAAAAGTGATAGCCCAAGTCTCATCTGAAGCAAAACAGTTACTTGCATCCAGAAGAGAGGTTAATAATAGATGTATTCACTCGTAAACAACAATTCTACATATGGCTACCAATGCAGAAAGCTTATATGCGAAATTAGGGCTGGAGACTTCTTGTTACCGCTTGTTGCTTTTACACTTCATTGACACAACCATTAATTCATCAAATTCTTTAGCCGTCGAATTTCTGAACTTTTGGTAGTTTTGGTGAAGTGTATCGAGTCAAAGTGTTGCTGCTCAAGTTTTAGGAAACATAACTTTGAAAGTCATTCGTGTCGTAAAATTTAACAATCTAAAAAACCCATCACATTAGAGAATTCCATAAACTGATGCCGATGTTCTAAGCAGACCTGGTATACTCTTATAATATGGGAGGAAAAAAAAAATCAAAACTATGATCAAGCTCAATGAATCAAAGACTCCTGTTTCTGCATTATGCATTGAAGTTTAACTAAGCTTTGCAACATGGCCAGAGGATCACAAAGACAATGCTTGCAACTTGAACTGCTCCAGCTTCAACATTAATCTTTGTTGAGATCCAATTCTCCTTTTGCTCTGAGTTCCTATGTTCAAAGGAGAAGACAATCGAGATCTTTAAATCAATGAAATGCTCTTTTAAACTGTTCTTTCAATGTACCAGCTGATCACATCCATTTACTAATGACGGATCAATTAAAAGCCAGCTCACGCACTAGAATTTTGCCTGGAAAAGTCGACCAGATATGAAGAAAATAAGTACCACACAGATGTGTTTGTCAACAAATGACAAGAAAACATATTTCAAATCATGGAAGACATTCCACAAATCAGGCAGGGCACTCACCTGAGAAAGAACTGATACACTGTAAAAATCATTGAAACTTGAGAGTGCGATGCAAAAGGCATCGCCCTTGCCGTAAGCTCTCCTCAAGGACTGCACAGAGAGAGAGATAGGGCAAAACAAGAAGATGCAGAGAACTTGACATACTCCTATTGAAGGCAACAATTGTGCAAATCCCCACAGGTTGATGATCAGGAAGCTATTGATATTTCCTTTCAAACCTTGGCAGAAAGCAAGAAGTCTTGTTGCAGTATAGACGATCAGAATTTGCATTTCAGGGAACAAATATAAGAGGATACAACCGATGTTGCAGAGAGAGATAGACTTCTCTCATGCTTTCACATTGATCAGAAATTAATATCAATCCCTTATGACACAATCAATTCGAGTTTTGCCACTAGCAATTAGCTCAAGTGGTATGTCTGGCTGCCCTGTAACACAAAGATGTGGGTTCCATTCCAAGTCCCAATTGGGACACAATTGCAGCATCTTACTTACTGAAGGAAAGGGGGAGACAGAAGAACACTTTCTGAGAAATTTTATATTAAGATTATAGATTAAGCACCTACAAATATCTGATCAAGTAACATTTGGAGTGCATAACAAGCTTGATAAACTAAAGTACAACAGTTGATTTGGCAAAATGTTAGTTTCATTAGAAGTTGTATGGGTGAATAACACAAGCTATTCTTACACCTAAAATTGATCCTAGCAGTCTTGAGTAAACTGAGGCCACCCCAAACTTCAGGGTTAAGAAGGGTGGTGAGTCCTGTGTTTGAAGAAGATTTGATGAAACACCACTTCCGGCACCAAAAAGGCACAAGGACCATCAAGATCGTAAAGACTCTCTCCTGGGAACTCCAAGCATCAATGAAGTCCTTGAAGCAACCCAAAAAAAGACAAAGCACCTTTTATTGCTGTAATCAGTTTAATGCATCCAACAAAGAGGTTATAGAAGATAAAGTTCATAAACTTCGGCTACCAACCAAGCTCACTTGTAGGCAGGTCCCCAACTTCTTGGCTCTCGTCAAAATCACCGAGCTCATGGAAGGCTGGGCTTATGTTGTCATACACATGGCTGAGGCACTTTACTAGAATCTTCTGGCACGGCTGGAGGTTTGCTACTTCCCCTTGCACCTTCATATGCTCCCTCTTCATAGCTCATCTCGTCAAATTTTCTTTTCTTTAGTGGAGAGACCAAATTCTCCTTCCCATTTTCTATCTCTTTTCCTTTCCCTTTCTCGTTCTCTTTCTCTGATTGGGTTTCAACATTTAGAGGAAACAAAGGAGGCTCACGGCCACTTAATCGACAGAATACCCTTTCAACTGTTTCACTTATTTCCTTCCCCAGCCCATTGCTGTCCAGAATCAAATCCCAAACTGATTTAGAGGCTTTCTCAAGCACTGAAGTCCTGCAGGGCACCAACAAGGTA
Organism: Camellia oleifera; assembly: GCA_022316695.1. Classification (NCBI taxonomy): domain Eukaryota; kingdom Viridiplantae; phylum Streptophyta; class Magnoliopsida; order Ericales; family Theaceae; genus Camellia; species Camellia oleifera. The sequence goes on from CM039316.1 coordinate 190,687,882, forward strand.
TGAGGAAAAATGAAGTCAAATTAAAGTGCTTGCCAATAAAATGTCAGAGAAATAGGTTTAATGATTAATGACTCTTTGACTTATACATCATGAGAATGTAATGTACTGCAGTACAATACATAATGAACACCTAATGCATGCAACCACAATTGATAGTTACTATAATCAAATCAAACAGGTCTCCAGAAACAAGTGCACAAGAACTAATGCAAGGAACTCTATTTGGCAGAGTTAAACTTACAGAACTGAGATAAAGGTATTTTTTTTGCTACCGATTACAATTTACCATTTTTTGTTTTCAAAAAGGAAACATGTCTATTAACAAAAAACATATTTGATAAACAAACAAGGTAAAAGGAGGGTGGGGAGTTGCTAGAGGTGGTGGCTGATGCGTAGGGAATTGCCACCAGTGGTAAGTGATGGTTGCGGATGGTCAGAAGTAGTAGCCACTAGGCGGGAATGGTCGGAGGTGGTGGCCGCCAGGAAAGAGTTGGGGAGGGAGAAGGGACGAGAGAATACAAACTTGTTTTCAAAACAAGCTGAAAATTATTTACATATTTTTGAAACGAAAAACATTTGTCAAAAATCTTTTTGATTGGAGTTTACTTATTTTTTGAAAACAAAAACAAAAAACAGTAAGGGCTTATTTTGTAAAGTTTATATTTATAATTTTCCATTTATACTTACAAAAATTTTAAAAACTTTAAACAAAAACTCGTTTGGTATCTATTTTTGTTTTCTACAATTTGTAAACATTTTACAAATTTTACTAAATTTTTGTAACAATAAAAAAGTTAGTTTCACTTGTATTTGAAAAAAACAAAAGCTTTCATTCTCCCACCTCCTCGGACCACCACCCACTACTCATAACACTATCGGGCACCTCCACCTCCGGCCACCATCGCCACTGACCTCTTATGAATATCAACACCAGCCACCACCTTCGATGGCTGACACCATCTTCGACCTTCGACAATCACCACCTCATGTGGTTGGTAACCACCTCCAACCACCACCAACCATCTCTAGTGGCCTATGAAGCATGAGTACAGGTAGTATTGATACTGATACGATACAGGTTTGTCGATATGGTAAAATTATATATATAAATTTTTTTTTTAAATAGGGTACGGGTACAGGTACAGCTTCGTTCGCTTGTAAAAAAATATTCATTTTTAATTTAGAGTAATGAAAAAATTAATTAAATGGTTTAATTTATTAAGGTCCAACCTACAATTAACATTTAATAACAAAAGTAAATATATAAATCAAAATTAAATGTCAATATATTAAATAACTTACAAATCATAATTTAATTTAAAATCATGCTAAGTATAAGACAAAAAATTAAAAAAAAAAAGTCTAGTGAAAGGAGTTTTATCTCTATAGTAGAAGAATATATTGTTTCAACTAAGGTATGATACGGTATGGTTTGGGTATGTATTAAGTACATCTAAGTACGCGAAAAATTAAGAAGAAAAAATTTGAGTACGTATTTCGAGTACCTGGTACGTATGCAAAAGTACTATACGAGGTACCATACCGGTATAGGTACAACATATTTTTCGAAGTACCCATGCTTCATAGCCAATGGCCAACAACAACCTCTGATCACCACCTTTGCATGACCAACAACTACATCCATCCAGCCACCATCTGCAACCGTTGACAACCACCTTCAACCACTACCACATGTGTACCGAACATGTTCTTTGTTTTTGTTTTTTACAAAAAAATAAATATGAACATGTTTAATGTTATCTGTAAACAAAAAGCAATAAACTGTAACCAAACAACACCTAAGCATAAACATTGCCAAACATACCTTTAGGTAACTAATGCAAACTATAAGAAGCTAAAGAAAAATTAAATTCAAAGAAGCAATGATATTTTGAAATTGGCATAGTTTCAAAGAAAAGCTTATAGTAACCATATATAATCACTAACCGTTGGTACATGAGATGCGTGTGCAATTTGAAATAAATAAAAATAAAACAAAAGATTCACTATATATTGTATTGTGTGCCACTCAAGTGGTAAGAGTTTTCTTCATTAAACCTAAGGTCTAAGGTTCAAGTCCCACACTCCTCCCATCTATTTAATTTTTTTGTTTCAAATAGAAAAATGGACATTTGGCAACATAAGGACAAAAGGCCTAGGGCTAGCTCAAAGGGGCTGCAAATGAAGCACTTGCTTTAGGCCTCGGTATAACAAAAGGCTTCAATTTGAGTTGAAATCTTATAGGTAAAACAAAAAATAAAAAATACAGAATGTCAGTAGCTTTTCCAAACTAAAATAAGATTATCAAGTTTTCTATCAACTTCATACATTGGCTCTACACCCATGTGAGACCGCATTCATATGTGTAATTGATTAAAAAAAAATTAGTGCTTTAGTAGAGATACCTATCATTTGTGTACTAGTAAAAGTCTATTTCCCACTCTCACACGCTCATAAATTAAGAAAATAAAATTTAGTTAAAATCAAATATTTCTTATGAATAATTTCATTTAGTAGATATTAATTCCACTAAATATAACTTGCATGGAAAAATTTTAATTTTTTCACACTTGAAATTTTTAACTAAAAGTAAAATTTATTGACAAGACACATGAAAAAGGTTGAGGTCTTCATTGGGGCTTCTCCATCACAAGGGGCTTTTGTGAAAGGTAGGCAGATTTTAGAAGTGGCTTTGGTGGCAAATGAGGTGGTGGAGAAATATAGGAGTTTAGGGAAGGAGGGGATTGTCTTTAAGATAGATTTTGAGAAAGTATATGATCACGTGGATTGGCAATTTCTAGATTTTGAAATGGGAATGAAAGGTTATCGTGAGAGATGGAGATCATGGATTAGGGGGTGTTTAGCGATAACATATCGGTGATAGTCAATGGTAAGCTAGGGGAGAGCTTTAAGGCTTCACAAGGACTCAGACAAGGCGATCCTTTATCTCCTTTTCTTTTTATTTTGGTGACAGATGTGTTAGGTAGAATGGTGGATAGGGCTAAAGAGGCAAGCTTGTTTGCAGATTTACATGTGGGTAAAAGTATGGTTCCTGTGATACATTTACAGTTTGCGGATAACACTATCTTCTTTTCCTCAAGGTATGAAAGTCAATTGGTAATCTTTTTTCAGTGTTAAAATTGTTTGGGGTGATTTCAAGGCTTAAGGTTAATCTGGAAAAAAGTAGTGTGGTTGGTATTAATATAGAAAGTGATCATCTCCTGAGAGTGGCTGCACTTCTAGAATGTGGTGTTGAGACATTCCCGATTAAATATTTCCATTGGGAGGTAATCCTATAAATTCATTCTGGGCTCCAGTTGTGGAAAATATAGGGAAGCAGCTAGAAGGGTGGAGGATGGCTTTACTTTCTCGAAACGGTAGGTTCACGTTAGTTAAAACAGTTCTAAGTGGTATTCCAATTTACTTTTTGTCTCTATTTAAGATTCCGATTAAGGTGGCAAGATCTTTAGAAAAAATTGATGCAGGACTTTCTTTGGGAGGGGAAGGATGAGAGCGAAAAAAATCATTTGGTGAATTGGGAGACAAATTTCTTTCCTAAGGAAAAAGGGGATTTGGCCATAGGTAATATAATAGCTAGGAGCACAACTATACTTCGCAAGTGGTTATGAAGATTCTCAAATGAGTGATTCATTATGGCATAAGGTTATTAGAAGCAAGTATGGGATTCATGTTAACGGTACAGATTCGCAAGTGGTCGCCTGGGGTAATGGGCAAGCTTCTTGAAAATCAATCTCTCGTATTTATCCAATCTTGTTCCATTTCATTTCTGTGAAGGTGGGTAATGGGAAAATTGCCAAATTCTGAGAAGATGTTTGGGTGGGTTCTTTCTTCGTTGTATCTTTTCCACATTTGTACAGAATCTCATAATTGCTCTATTGCTTCTATGGCATGCTCATCTTTGGCTCAAATTTCTTGAAATCTTAATCATAGGGAGGTTAGGGAATTTGGTGGATCTTTAGTCAAGGCTTGAACATGTCTCTTTGGTTCCAACTTTGGAGGACAAGTGGGTTTGGGCTGTTCTCGGGCTCCTTTTGTTGTAAATCTTTTTTCGACAAATTCATTGATAAGTCTCACATAACTTTGTTCCCTTTTCACAAGAAGATATGGAGGGCTTGTATTCCTCTTAAGGTAAAGATGTTCATGTGGATTTTGGTTCATGGAGGCACTTTAACAAATGATACATTGCAAAGGAGGTGGCCTTCCCGTTCTCGAAGTCCTCAATGGTTCATAATGTGTAGGAGGAATGGTGAATCTTTGGATCATTTATTTCTGCATTGTCCAATGGGAGCGAGCTTGTGGCAAAGGTTGTTTTGTGTGGGGAATGTTATGTGGGTGGCTCCAAAAGAAAGAGCACAAATGACTTTAATTGATTTTCAAGTATTGGGCAGCTCAAAGAGGGCCAAGGTGCTTTGGCTTTGTGCTCTCTTCACGATTTTCTAGGTCATTTGGTTAGAGAGAAATGGGCACGTCTTTGAAGACGTATCTCGGGATGTTGATTTTTTATAGGATAAAGTTCAACATTTAGCATCGTTTTGGGTGTCAAGGAATCCTTTGTTCAAAGGAATTCCTGTTTTTTTTATTGCAGCAGATTGGGTGTCAGTTTGTGATATGTAGTATCTTTCTTCGTTGTGGGTTTTGCCTCCTTTTGTTGTTTTTGTCATTTTTAACTTGTACTCTTTTTTAGAGGATGCCTTATCCTCCCTTCTTTTGGCTTTGTGCCGTAACAAAATCTTTGTTTGTTGTTGATCAAAAAAATTGACAAGACACATGAACACGACATGATAATATGAAATAACAAATGGATTGGATTAGAGCATCTCCAATTATTCACTAGATCTTGCATCAAATTTAAATTTGATAAAAAAATTTGTAAACGAAGGTCCAATATTCTTTCATCAAAATTGTATTATTTTGTCTCTAGTAAAAGTCTATTTCACTATGTTCTTAGCCTAAGAAAGAAGAAAACAAAACAAAACAAAAACCATCTGACTTCAATTTTTTGCTTTAGGCCACATGTGATTGAGCCAACCCTAAGAAGGCTTCAAGACACCACCAAAGGTCGGAACATGAGAAGAGAAGGCTTCAGACCGATGGGTGTGCTGTTAAACTTGTAAAATATAAATTTTGATTTTGAATTAAAAACACGCAGTGTCTTACTCAATCGATAAAGTGGTTGTTTACTAGATCAATGATCCTAGGTTCAAGTCCAGTTCACCTCACCATTTAATTTCGTTTCCATAAGAGGAAAAATCCACCTGGCAAAGGGAGAGAGGAAGCTTCAAGACACAAGTGTGAGTTGTTCACTTTATATATAGTATAGATGTTTCTAGTACTATTAGAGTTTTATTTTATGGTTATTTTATGTTTTCAAGTTTTTATGTCAGGGGTATTTTGGTAACTTTTGGATTTACTTACATGGGCTACAGGGGTCGCCAAGGATCATCTTGTGGGTCAGTTTAATTTGTTTTTACTGAACACTGTGAACAGACCTATAATAACTACATTACATAGAAAACACCATAATACAATACACACCTACATAGAAAAAATAATAATAATAAAACAAGCACTAGCAACTGCCTTGAGCAAAGAGTGCCAACCTTCTATTCCTATAGGCCCATACTTAAGGCATATCTTTACTTGAAAAAACATAAACCTTATACAGATCTATCATACAAAAGCTAACATCACTACTGAACTGCTGATACTTGCCCAGCTGAAGAAAGAACTGTAAGAAGTGGGCTCACATTTTTATTTTTTTTGACAAGAAGTGGGTACACATACGTAAAATAACATGAAAGGATAAATCATTCCATGTAACAAATGCACAAAATATTATAACAGACCAATGAGAGATCAACTGCATAAAGGACCCATACCAGGTTAATTGATCCATCACCACTGTACAACCCATACATTAGTGTGAATTGCTTTCCAACCATTCAACATGATATGTTCATAGGAAACTAATAACCTTCCATCAAGTTACCATAAAGCACAACTAATTTTGTGAGTATATAGGACTTCCAAAATGACAAGCGGGGATCAATGACCTGTTTGTCAATTGGTAAGGGGAAGATGCTTGGAGACTTCAAATTAAATAGACAGGGAGTTCTACCTCGCTCATATGAAATGACCACTGCAAAATAATATCAACACTTACTCAAGTTCTTGCCGAAGTGCATCAAACAGCTCCCTTTTTGTCTGCTTTTCTGCCCCCGGAGTGTTAAGAACCTTACTCTGTTCTGCCATTTTAATAGCTGTATTCTTCAGCTCTTCCTGTAAAAAAGAAAAGCACAACACTCAAACACCTTTCATGTGAAGCATTTGTTAATCTTCCAAAAATCACCTTTAGCAATTATAACTTGCTCATGTGATCCTTCTTTCTGACACAGTATGAAGCGGTTAATTTGTCTTGGTCCATTAAAAATCAAAACAGCAAAGCCTACTGAGTGACAGGAAGCTCCAACTGACAATGCATACAAGTATGGGTGGATAAAATTCCTGAATTTAATATATTAAAAGCTAATCTCCTGTGTCATTAATCAAGCAACTCACTGATTTACAACATGGATTTGGCAACTAATCAATCATGTTAGCACTAAGACGAACAGTCAAAATCTTGATGGGAACAAAATCCACAAATAAAACTTTCTGTTTTCTAATTTTGGGAGTCGGTCATCTAATATAACAGGAAAATTTTGTTCAAAACAAAACTCTTAAGCCATGTGATTAACAGAGACTAAGAATTGAATCTTTGGGTAGTCCCAAAAAGGGAAATTGAAAAGCTATATTTATCCAAGTGACAGGATAGGCATTTTGGCAACATTTCAAAATTTGTGACCAATTTAGATAACTTGCTAAACAAATGCTAGGAAGGTTGGCAAAACTTTTGACAAGTTACATTAATCTACTTGAGATAACCAATTCTAAATATAGTTAATAAAAAAGAGAATTGTTGTGTATAACTAAAAGAAATTGTGCTCGTCAATTGTGGTTTTTGGTTGCTTAGGAATTCAAATAAACCTTAAGCAAGAACTCATTCAAATCTTATGCAGCCAAAGCCATCATGGTGAATTGCCTTATAGGCTTACTTATTACCCAAAAGCAGCAGCAGCAGTCAGATTTTTCTTCTTTTCATAAAACTGAAATTACACAAGTCAATGAGAATCTAGAATAGCACAACTATACACACTCGCAGAGGCTATTAAACAACCTCAATTAAACGTAGCAATCTAGACAAGCAGAATATTTACAAAGAAAACCTACACTGATTAAAGAGGTCATAATTTTTCATTAACACTAGTTTCCCAGCAGCAATGCAAGCACTAGAGAGATGGAAAGGTCATAATCTAATGCACTAGTTGGTAATAATGCCCTTTTTAAAGTCCCCTAAAAAGTAACATAATAAGTACTCATTTAATGGCAGCTAAAGTCATGAAAGCGTGTCCTTATTCTTTGGTTGATTGTTAAAACATGAGTACCAAAACTGAACTGTCCGCTTTCTTTGGTTCCTTCTCTAGATTGGGTACAGGTTAGGAAATAAAGACCATCAGTGCAACACCCCAAATAATGTCATGTGCCATGACCACAACCATACTCATGTTTGAGTGCCCTAAACCAAATTAGCTACCTCATTACACAAAATGCTCAAGGTAAAATTTAGAAATGAAATAATTGGGAGAACAGACTTGAGGAGATCATAGTTTAAGTTTTATGTAATTTATATGTAGGTCATGCTTGTTTGAGTTTAGAGGACCTTGTAAATGTCCTAGCATGGGAAGAAGAAGAGACTATCTTGTAGTAGATTGTACTTTTGTAAGCTTTGTATACTTGTGTAATATTGAAAAAGTTAATGAAACTATTGCATGCTTCACTTCATATAGTTATGCACTACTCTGAATGAATGAACAGATGTTTCAAATGGACTAAACTAAATAAATTAAAGGCTTCCGCAAATTAAAACAAATTTTGGCCCCATTATCACAAGAGTCCAACTTGTTTTTGTTTAGTCAGGCCTTTGGAAGTCTACGACTATTATCTGGTCACCACACTATCCGGTTTGGGGGCAAGATGGGGTCATGACAGTTAAGCCTTGGCTTCCAAACAAGTTCGTCATGGTCATGGAATAGAACTCTTTAATGTTATTACCATAAATCCGGGAACTATTATCCGTTTCAAAATTGGTTCATTGGTAGCATAATGTGCAGGTAAACGACATCTTGTTCTCAAAAAATAAAATAAAATAAAATAAATTATACATCCAAACATAAGTCAATAAATAAATAAATATAAATGTAAACATTGAGAACTAGGAATCCATGTTATCAAAGATTTCATGTGATTGTTCCTAGTATACTTACATTAGCTTTAATCTGATTAATGATCTTTAATCTCATGGTATCGATTGTACCATCGTTCATCAAAGACTCCAAAACATCTTCTGGAGTAATCACCGATGAAGATTCCATTTTGCTCCACCCCCAATTTAAAAATTAAATTTTTGCTTCTGATATTTCGTAACAAACTGCAATTTAAAACCAAATTCATGTCGCTTCTTCAACCTTAGGGTTTTCAACAAAAAAAAAAAAAAAAAAAAGGAAAAAAGGAAAAAAGGTTTTAGCACAAAAATCAGGGAACGATGAAATTATCTTCTTACCGTCGTCCGTGAATGGCGATCGGCTTTCCAAATTTTGATGTAAATACGAGGAGTTTTACTTGACAATTCTTGGCTTTGGTTAGGGTGGGAACAATCAAATAGGGCTGTTAGATTAGCTTCGATGCGTTAGGGTTTCAAAGGCAACGGTACAAAAAAAGAGACAAATGAGGAGAGGAGAGGAGAGCGAATCGTCAAGGCAAGAAAAGATAAAGAAAAACACAGCACATGCTCTTCTGGCTTTTTTTCGTTTTTTTTGTTTTTTTTTTGTTCTTTTTGCGTTTGAAAATTTGCAAATACATAGAGCATGAAAAAAAAAAAAAAAAGGAAAAGAAAAATAAAAATAAAAAGAGAATAATGCTAGAGGTTCAAAAATTCTATTAAAATTTTTATAAAATGTCTTATATGGGATGAGACTTATATTATGTGGGTCTCATATGCGTTCCACATCTATGATATTTGATAAAAAAATTTAATACAACATTTGGGATCTCTAATATTTTTGTAAAAAAAAATATGCCCTATAAATGAAAAAAGAATTAGTGTAATTCTGGGAAATTATACAATAATTTTAAAGTTTCACGTGATCATACTCTCTTATTAATTATTATTTATTTCGTTTCTTCATATTTTTCAATGGCTCATCACAAATAATCAATAATCATATTATTAGTATAGAGTATCACGTGTTATACTTTGGGACTACTGGAGAGTTGCACAAAGCACGGGACCGTTTTACAAAATGTACATAATAAAAAATTGCACTACCATAAAAATGTAAAATTATTTTTCACTGTCCCACTGATTTGATATATCCTTTTTTTTTTTTTTAGTGAATTACTAATAGACCACCTAAAGTTATGTTTGGGAAGTGGGTTTTGGAGTTTTTTTTTGACTAAAATAGTTACAAAAAATAAAATAGACTTTTTAGCTTAATAAGACAAAATATCACATCTAACTCATAATCATTATATTCTTTCTCTCATAAAAAAAATCAAAAGCCCTTCCCAAATTAAATTTTTTAACCCCAGGTTAAAATAATCAAAAAAACTAAAAAGTCAGAAAGTCAACTCACTTCCCAAACGAATTATGATTTGTCCCATCCCATGTAATTTTAAAAATTACATCTAATTTCATAATAAATGGCTCTTTTTATTAATAAATTATCAAATTAATTAATAATTTTTAATAATGTTATAAATTTATTTTATTTAAGAATTAAAGTAAATTTATCGTTGTATAGAATAACAACAGTTAGGATTTTTTTCTTTTTTTAGTTAATTCAATTAAATCAAAATTTCTGATAAGGGGTATTTACTATAATTTTTTAAAATTATATGGGACAATTTATATTTTAAGTAAATCTCAATAGGTAATTTACTCTTCTTTTTTTTTTTAATAAATTACACTCACCTCCCTAAAATTATAAAAAAACATACAATGAGATTCATATTTTTGAAATAACTACATCGACCTCCGGTGATATTTTAATTCACAAAACAGTTAATTCATTTTTATTAGTTTTATGAATAAAAAATGATATTACCATCACTTTTTCTACTAAATATATATTTTTTTTGTTTATTTTAGTATTTATCTACTATTTGCATTAATTTTGATTATTTTAATCTTATTAAAATAAAAATTAATATAATTATATCAAAAGTGTAGAATTAACTGTATTTTGTTGAAATCTCAAGGGAATGTAGTATTGGCATGTGTTTGGATGATAAATTTAGTTCAAAATTTGTAAATGAAGAAGAAAAGACAAGAAAATAGACAAAAATTTTACTTATGTTTTATTCATATATTCTTTTATATTAATAAGAAAAGGGCAAGAAAAATAAAGAAATAGAGAAAAAAAATACCAATGTGTTTGGTTTGAGTTTTTTGGATTAAATTTTTTAAAAATTGAGTTTTTTTGTTTTCGTATTTTTTTGTTTTTAGTGAATATTTTTAAAATTTTAAACATTTTTTTTACTTTTTTAGATGCACCTTATTTAGATGTATCTAAAAAGTAAGAAATTTGTGAAAAAATATTTTTAAAAATTAATAAATACATAAAAATACAAAAAAATGTACTAAATTCTCGTTTTTTTTTTTTTGTATTTTTGGTATTTAGTGAATTTTTAAAAGGTTTCTTTCACAAATTTTTTACTTTTTAGGTATATTTATGTTAGGTATGTCTAAAAAGTAAAAAAAAAAATTGCTTAAAATATTAAAAAATTCAATAAAAACAAAAAAACACAAAAAATAAGAAAGTAGAATTTTCTGAAAAGAGTTTTTGAAAAACTCTAACCAATCATGCTGATTCTAATTTTTAATTTTTAAATTCCTATATAAATTTATGATCCAAACATGTATTATTTTACAATAATGTGATCACATAACTAACTACATTGTCAATCACATAATTAGCACAAATTACACTACTTTTCTCATGTTTGGAGAAAATTCAATTAGTTTCATATTTTTTTAGATAATTACATTGACTTTTTTTGAGATTTTAATTGGAGAATTTTTTTTAAGGTCTCTGTTATTAAGATTTTATATGATTAAAGATATGCAATATTTTCATAGTATTTCTGGTCTCTCAATATTTTTTAAGGTCTCTGCTTTGCTCAATTTCTTTGATTTTCTCTGTGTTTTCAATTTTTCTTTGTAGTTTAAAATTTCTCTAATTTGCTCATAAATTTCTCTAAATTTGCTCACCATTTTCTCTATATTTTGACTAATTTTTTATGTATTTATAAAATTTCTCTACAAATATGGTCAGAGAAATTTTATTGACCGCTTCTCACAAGCATAACAACAACACCTTCATTACATAATCAAACTGACTGGAAATATACAAATCTAATTGTCAATTGCTTTGACAAGTTAGAATATACAAATCTAAAAAACAACCAAGTTGATATATATATATATGAACGTAACCAACAACAAATGAATATCCTATTAAAAGAACAATTAGGATAGAGACCCCCACACATACATGACCCCTACAACCCCCACTCTCATCACAATCACTCATAATGTGGGGCCCACACATACATGAATGGACCCCACACACACATCAAGGGCCAAAGATCAAATTGGGGGTCATGAAACCCCCAAAAAAAGGGGTCCCAAACATTTCTATTAAAAGAATATATATATATATGTATCTGAATATAACCAACAACAAATAAATAACCTATTAGAAGAAACCATAGCACTTTTGGGTTGATGGAAAATGGAGTACATAGACAACTTGCCTCCTACGGATCTTGTGGAGGGGTAAATATATTTATCCAAAACCCAAGGGAATGAGTGTTTGGCCCAAAACTTTTGGCCCAACCAAACAATCCAAAATAAGGGACAGACCTAAACTATTGTTAAGTCCATTAGATGAAAGGACAGTGTCACGTGACCAAAAGTTTGAATGAGATGATCGCCTTCTAGAAGGAAATCCGCAGAGCAAGAGAGAGCCCTTAGATCTGTTCATAATCAACAAAGGGAATCGCAACCGTCAGAGATGGGGGAACATGCTCAGTGTATCCAAACGACACAATCGTCCGATAACCAAGATCCGACGGTCGAAGCACTTGTAAGTTGTCTATACGCATCCGAACTAATCTACGCCATTCAAAGTACACAATTTGATGGTGACAAATCAAGACAGAATGACCACTTGCCCAACCAAGGTTTGATGGCATAAAGTTCCATTGGATCAAGGTAGTCATCCAACGGTCCAAATGCAAGGTATTGACACTATAAAAGGAGGAACCAGAAATAACAACGGGGAGGGTAAAAAAGAAAATAAACAATATAGTTCACTCTTTCTTTTTAATATATCCAAACATTGTTTTGACTTTACGTCGAAGGGTCCTCTCGACCCAATATGGTCGAGAGTGGTCACTAATGGCTTGGTGTCTTCTTGCAGAGTATAGGAAGGAGCAGTTCATCTCGTTTTTTCTGTGAAGAACATTTCAGCCTTCCACAGATCTGATACACTCCGATAATGATCACTGTCATTGAAATAACCCCGACCTCCAATTAATGTTAAATCATGATTAATTATGTCTAACAGTAATTTAGAAGGAATCCGGAATTAATTTGCATGTGTATTGCATTATCTTTGTGTTTCTATCTGTTTATCATAAAATGATATGTTTATGTTTCGACTTTGAATTGCGAATTGAAAATCTTATCGGCGTCCGAATCAGAAATTGACTTGATTTATGTGCTAGTTAGGATTTATAGAATTTTATGGTAGGTTTAATTAAAATTCGGTTCGGAACGATTAAATTAGATTAAATAATGCTAGATGAAACGTAGATTTAATGAATGCAAGTATTTTTGCCCCTTAGTAGGCCACTTTGTTCAATCTTGATTAGGAGCTTTTGATTCATATCTCAGCCCTTCTTTCTTAGAAACAAAACGTAGGAAAGAGTGAGAGAGGAGACAAAACTTAGCTTCAACAAGAACTATTTGGAGAACTTGAAGAATTGTAGAAGAATTGCATAATTTGAACCCCTAGACTTGGAATTCAAGGTTTAAGGTAGGGGATTTTCCCTTTCCATTGTAAATTCAAGATTAATTCTTGCATGGTTCATGTGACATTAGTGATCTAAGTCATGAATTGGTTGAAAATCTTGAATTGAGGCTTAAATCATGTATGCATGTTCACATCTTAGCATTTTGAAGTGTTTTCATGGAAGTTCTTGCATGCAAGCCCATATTCTAGCCTTAGTCCAAGAATTCATCATGATTTTGAGCTCAATCTTTCATTTGGTCATGCTTTAGAGCATTGGATTTAAAATGAACACTTGCACGTTAAGCTCTTGTTTTGTTCTTGAAGTTTTACTTGTAATTGTGTTCAATTAACTCACCTTGGGTTTTGATTTTACAAATTGATCTTTGAAACATCTTATACTATGAGTTTACAAGTGTTTTCCAGAAAATGGGCCTAAGAGGTCGAGTTTTGAGGTGTTGAATGCTTGGTTTGAGCTTGGGAGGCAAATCTGGAATTTCCAAAATTTGGCTTCCTCACTCGAGCGAGGAATTCCACGCTCGAGCGACCATCGTTTGTTCAGAGTTCCGCTCGAACGAAGGAATGGTGGCTCGAGCGTAAATTGTAAGCTCTCAGGTTTTTGGTACACGCAGACGCACGCTCGAGCGACGAGACCTACGCTCGAGCGAAGAGTTGTGTCTCACACTCGAGAGAGTATCGAGCGAGCATCGAACGTAAAATTTCAACAACCAGTACTTTTGCATTTTTACAGACCGCTCGAGCGAAGGAGTCTACACTCGAGTGACCTCTCTGTTTTGACAAGCTCGCTCGAGCGAAGAAAGCCACGCTCGAGCAAGACCCTTATTTTCAGCAAAGTTTTGAAAAATGTTTTCCAAGACATCTTTGCATCCTTATTCCATCCTAGGCATTCCTAAGCCATGTTTAATACTCTATAGTGAGGATTAAGGGTTAGAAACACACTATGAGCTAACGAAATAAGTTTTGTACAATTTGAATGTGTGTTTCAATTGTGCATCTGTTATGTATTGTGTAAGTCACGTACCACGTACCGTTTGACCAAGTTTACTCCGTCTGTCTATCTCAAGGCCCACTGTGAGTAATAACTCTGTAAAATTATGTTTAACTGAAATATTTTCTGACTGGTATGATATGATCTGTTTTCTGAAAAGCTATCTTATGAATTATAAATGAACGTCCAATTTTCTGAAAAGTATTTGTGGCACCCTTAGTTCACGTGGCCCTCGCCCGAGGGTAACAATACCGCAGCCAATCTGCACGTGGCCCTCGCCCGGGGGTAACAATACCGCGGCCAATATGCATGTGGCCCTTGCTTGGAGGTAACAATACCATGGTTACTTGCGCGCAAGATATGGACCTTTATGGTCGTTGGTACCAACTATGTATGTGGGTCTCTGGACCAAATTGATCTGATACGTATGATCTTATGCAAAATCTGAATATGAATATGAGTGTGTATCTAAATCTATCTCTATTTTGAAGTCTGAATATGTTCTGATTTAAATACTGGATTCTAACTTGTGATGGACATCATTCATACAACCCCTTTACTCTGTTATTATTCACTAGGTTTTCGCTCACAGTTTATATTATGTATGTAGGTGAGTCGGCATATGACCAGGGCCAGAGTTAACGGCCTTCTGTTCTGTTTTGTCAACCAACTATTGTGCCTCCCGAGGAGGTTCCGAACGAAGCCTAATGCCATGGCTGTTTTTGTTTACATGCTAGTCTCTGTAACTGTTTGTAAAGTCAGGTCTTGGGAAGTACATTCCGTAAATACCTTGTAAATATTGTGTATTTGAACTGGCATGTTCATATATATAAATAAGTTTTGAAATGTTCTGTCCCATGTACGTTATCACAGCTCATTGGATCTTGTCTATTTTGTATTATTGCTTCCGTAGCCCTTTATTAGTTACTAATCTGTACAGAGGCCTTTGGTAATCTACGGATTACTGGCCGGTTACGATGCTAAACCTACAGGGGCGAGTTTGGGTCGTGACAATCATACCAGTTCAAACCCGCTGCGCGAAAATCTTTATTGGTTGGGCTCAAGGGTGAGGAGGTAAAGGCCGCAGTGGCTGATGACATTGGTGATGAGGAAGATGATATGTCCTTGAAGTTATTGTAACTGTTATTGTTGGTGTTATTTAATCTAATCTTGGTTTAGTTCAGCTTCGATCGAAGGTTGAATTTGGAATCCAGGGGTTATGTTGGATGATTAGGGCTTCTTTCATACTGATCGGAGCATTAGTGGCTACCATGGTTACGAGATTGAATCTGTGAAATTAGAACTGATAAACAATGAAAATGGTAACAGCATCAATCACGGTGGTGGAAGAAGCATCGGCTTAGAAAGCAAACAAAGAGGCTACGACGGGGGAGAGGAAAAGAGAGAGAGAGAGAGAGAGAGAGAGTGAGTGAGTGATATATGGGTATGGGTAAGATACAAACTCATAAACAATGAGGGACTTTAGGCTACAAAAATATATATATATATATATATATTATAGACCTCTTCCATTATTAAAAGTTGGAGAGGCATGTAAGACTAAATACCACATTTTAATTCACATAACAATTTATATAATAAAGCATGATACTTTTTCAATTTGTCCTATACGCATTTGTCCTATTAAGACATTTGAACGGCTCAGATTTATTTAAATTATAAAACAACTACTAAAATATATATTTTAAAAATATCTTACATGTACATTTTCTATTTTCCCACTTCTCTCTCTTACTTTTTCCTTTTCTCACCTATCCTTCTATGATCCCACCTTACTCTCTCTTTTCTTTTTATTTTTTTTATTTTTTCCTATTTTTATTTTTCTCTCTATTTGTTTTTTTTTTCCCCTCTTTTTTGTTCACTTATTTTTATTTTTATTATATGGAAAAGTTTGTGATTCCATAATTAGGAGCCAGATTTTACTGTGTGTAGTGAAGATTATTTTAATGAATTTTTTAGTTGACAAATTAAATGAATTTGAACAATTAATTATTATTTTTAAATATATCAAATACCTGATAGACTTCATAAATTTAGACCTCATATGAATCTTCAACATCTATATAATAAAGCATGATGGTTTTTGAATTTGTCGTACACACATTGTCCTACTAGGACATTTGGACGGTTCAGATCTATTCAAATTATAAAACAACGGCTGAGATATATTTTCCAAAAAATGTCCTACATATATATTTTCAACTTTCCCGCTTCTCTCTCTTACTTTTTCATTTTCTCACACATCCTTCCATGATCTCATGATTCCACCTTCCTCTCTCTTTTCTTTTCTTTTTTTTTTATTTTCTCCCGTTTTTATTTTTCTCTCTATTTGTTTATTTTTTTTATTTTCTCATTTTTGTTCAATATATTTTACACATATTTCCATACAATGTATGTATGCCCGCAATACACTAGGACATTACGGGCATACATACAATTTATGTATAATTATATAAGTAAAAGCAGTATTGTATGTATGCTCATGAAAATTGTATGTATGTTAGGCACATTTATCTATCTAGCTATATATTATATAAGTAAAAGCGAGTTTTCGTGAGAAGTTTTGTAAAAACTCTAAAATCTTATAATAAATTTATGATTTTATCAAATTAAAAAATAAATTTAAATAGTATTGAGATTACAATTATATTCTAATCCTAATATTACTTACACCATGCCTTTAGACACGAGCATACACTAGTTATATCATATTTCATCAAGAATTTGCTAGTCATATCAATAAAAAAAAATATTGTTGTTTATTTAAAATGTGTATTTGTTTTTATTTTATATCCACTCCTCATATGCAATAGTTTCAATTTTAATTATATCAAAAGAAAGTTT
Organism: Camellia oleifera; assembly: GCA_022316695.1. NCBI lineage: Eukaryota > Viridiplantae > Streptophyta > Magnoliopsida > Ericales > Theaceae > Camellia > Camellia oleifera. The sequence goes on from CM039316.1 coordinate 190,704,949, forward strand.
AATATAATTAGGTAAAAAAATATGAAATTAATTGCAATTTTTAAAAAATTTAGGTGATGTGAATATAGTCAACAATTATTATTATTAGTTAGTTAGTTATAACCAAAAAGTTTTTTGTTTTTTATTGAGAACTTATTTTCACAATTTTCCCCACAGCTGTCTAAACCATAATTTTCCCAATAAAAAACTTTGGGACAAAAAAAAAAAAAAAAAAAAAAAATCAGGTTTGAATTTTTTAATAAAATAAAATTTTAATTTTATCAATTCAAATTATAATTTTTTAATTTATTTTCAATATAATAATTTATCTATTTTTATTAAATAAAATTGAGAGAAAAAATGATATTTTAAATATTAAGCTAAATATAAATATATATATATATATATAAAATGTTTAAATTTTTTTTTTTTTTAGTTTACAAGGGTCAAGCCTCATGTTTAAATTTTTTATTTTTTAATTTCCCCAAAACCCTTTTATACATTGAGTTTTTTTTGTTTTTTTCAACATAACAAACAGTTGACCCATGTAATGAATGTGTTATTTTTTTTTCAAAAAAATATTTGATGGTATAATGTATGTTATAAAAAAATAATTTTAATTATATATTTTGATAATACGAGGGCTATTGTTCTATAAAATTGTTACTTGAATACTTATATATATTAATTTTAGTTAAATTATTTATGTATTTTGATAATTTTAGTTCTATCGTATTATAAAAGTATAATTGTCCTACAATAATTTTTGTATGATATATATTAAATTATAAAATAGTAAAATAAATACTTATTTTGATATTAAAAATAATAGTTAAAGTAGAAGAAAAATTAGTAACGTAAAATTAAAAGTAATTCTAACTATTTAATTTTCTTTTATATTTATTTAGAAAATAAAAATATGTAGAAATAGAAATTTATTAAAAATATTAAATATAAATATGTTATAGTTGGATTATCATATAATAATTTTATATGATATATATATATATTAAATTATCAGATTGTAAAATAAACATTCTTACTTAGATTAAAATATTAATTACATAAAAGAAATTTAACAGCGACTAACCAATAAAGAATCACATAACAACATTTAAACCTAAAAAGTAAAAATAATGAAAACATTCAAATCACAGATATATCTCAGTGTGCGACGTGATTAATCATCTGTAATATGATGTCAAAACATAAAAGAATTTACTGTTCAACAATTAAAAAAATAATTCAAGTAGTAAATTCAAACTTTAGAAATTTCTCGAGAATATCATTGTTATGCAGGTTTTCCTCCAGTGAGTTGTGATTATATAAAATAATGTAAGAAATGAAATATAATTTCATATATAGAATCACTATAAATTTAAACTACAAATCCATAATATAGTTTAATATATAATTGGTATTGAGTATAGAATAATACATGGAAAAAAGAAAAGGGAAAAAAAAAATAGACAATTTAGCATTAAAAATTCCTAATAAACTTGAAAAAAAAAATTAAAAAAATATGAAATGCAAAATTGGTATTGAATTTGTGGATTATCTCAATTTACGATGAAAAACATATTTGTCAAATAGAATTCATATAAAATAGATAAAGTTAATATAATTTAAATTATGTTTAAATTTAAATAAAACGCTATATATAATTAAGAAAATATATGCTGATTCTCATAGTAAAACGTAAGTCCTTAGTAAAAAAAACAATACTTTTAATAATGTATATATAGATATATATGATTTCGTGACTCAAGCTCACCTCCTCTACCACCTCAACTCTTACCACTGTTATCGCTATGTTCAACCATGGTGGAAGGGAAGATGAGAAAGGAGAATATCCACCACCGTTGTCGCATCGGCAAACCCACGGTCATCGTCATGTTCCTCGAGCTTCAGCGTCGCTTCTAGGGCAACCCTTTCTCCAATTGCCTTACGTTGTGTGTTGGTTGAAGGATTTGAAAAAACATTTGGAAAGAGAAATAAAAAATAAAAAGATGTATGAAACTAGATGAAATGTAGTTGTATTTTATTTACATTTCAAAGTTTTTGTTTTTTATATGTATTATATATTTTGGGTTGTATATTTATATATACATATAAGAATCATGCTTTGTGTATTTGTATTTTTTTGATAATATGTACACAATTTTGGAAATTGATAGTTGTGAAATTGTTGATTGAGCTAAGAGAGTCACTAATAGGTAATTTGCTTTGAAAGATGTCCAAATTCATTTGGAAATTAAAATTTCAATATGAATTTTGAGTCAATAACATGTCTGTTTATGAATCCTGCTGGATTGATTGGTTTGTCATGCCCTTCTGAACTTTCATAATGCTTTATTAATGTTAGTTTTTTACCCGACAATGCTAGTAGTCTAGCAATTTATGTTCGGCAATGCAAGTTCCAAGCATGGCATACTATTGTTCCAAAATGACTATAGTGATGCAAAATGATCCAATATATATATATATACTAGCGTATGTCCGTGCCTGAAGGCACGGTGTAAATAATGTTAGGATTATAATATAATTGTAATCACAACACTATTTAATTTTAAGATTAAAATGCAATTATAAAAATATATTTAATAGGCTACATTCTACAATTCCAAACAAAACAAATATAAAAAAAATTAAGCAAAATGAGCCATACACCCAGCTGGGGGTCACCCCCAGTGAGGTGGCAGTGCATTATTGGTTAAAAAAAAAACTGTTTTTTTTTTTTTTTTTTAAAGTTTGAACCAGTGGGGGCGCGACACCTCACTGGGGGTGCGACCCCCACTGGGTGTAGCAAGCACTGCTCAAAAATTAAATATCAAATAATGCACACCAGCCAGTACTCTGCAATTTACACCTTATAAGCATAAACCAAGATTAATCCCATCTGTATCAATGAATTTCCAAAAATGGTGTAACAACAAAATGCAATTTATGTGTTTACAGATAATATATATTGATTATATATACATCTAGAGGCTAATATTGTTGGAGCTGATTTGATTTCAATGATCCTAAATAAATAGATCTAAGTTAATTTCAATTAAGCAAAAATGGCCCATATAAAGCTCACCCTTCCATTAGTAATGACTGCATTATTCACAGGACAGTAACATTGAGATTGCCAATGATCTAGGAAAACACGTGAAATAAAATGAAAGATAGCAGAGGCCGACAAAGTCACTGCTATTGGTTAATCAAGAATCCAAGATCAATATCTATCAAGGAAAAATTGCACAATAAAAATTTGAATGTAAATGTCCAGAAGCTCAAAGGAATAGTTAATTTTGTACCTTATTCAAACGACCTCATCAACTGAAAATTCGGAGAGAGCTATTCTTAACCTCTCTGACTTGCGTTGTTCATTGTTTATCGCTAGAAATCCAGATCTAGGGTTTCGAAATACAGAAACAGAGAGAGACAAAGAAGTAGAGGGAGAAAGTGATCAAATTTAAGCGGGGGAGAGATTACCTTCGTCAGTTGGGTCGCCTGATTTCTTTTCAGTAGCAAGATCTGAATCTTCTGTTACAAACCCAAAAAACTTAATCGGTTGCAGAAAGAGTTATATAATATGATAATCCAATCCACAAAACAGAGAGAGAGAGGTTTTACTTTCAGGTATGGCAAGGGTTTTGGAGAGAGAGAGGATTGGGACCAAACTTTTCTCATATGGTGCGATCGTCGGATTAGCTTCCGATTCAACTTTCATGTTTGCTGGGAATCATCGGCTACTGAGACTCTGCTGCTGCTGCTCTCTCTCTTTCACCTATCGTTGAGGAGGAAGAGGATCTGTTAAAGCAGAAGACCGAAGAGTGAGAGAGATAAGAGGGACAGTTGCGGGAGAGAGGGAGGGAGTTGTAGAGACGTGTTTGGGCAGACGTGGGAGAGAGAGAGCAGAGAAGGTTTGAGCGGGAATCAAATTGATCTGCACCCTTAATATATTTGTAGGATTGATCTGAGCCTTTAAATCTAAATGTATCTCACATACATTTTATACATTTTCAAAAAACTTCTTCCCTTATTATATAGATATATATATATATATTTTTTTTTTTAAAAAAAGAGACTTTTCTTAGGAGAAGGGTAATTTAAATATAATGACGAATTACGCTAATGATTCCTATAGCTTAGGACTTATGTCATTTTAGTTTATGACTTTTTAATTGTAACACATTCAATCTTGAATTTTAAATTTTGTTCTAAATAAGAACAATTGAAGATACCATTACTTAATTTTAAGGACAAAATCATTAATTTGATAAAATATAAACTAATTTGACAAAAATAAATATTAAAAAAATGTTTTTGAATTTTTAAAAATTATTTCTACCCACTAAAGATAAAATTATATAAAATTGATAAATCTTTTAGACATTTATTTTTTATTTTTATCAAATTAATTTTTATTATGTGTTTGGATGATGATCATGTAATGGATAGTTGTTTTTATTTTTATTAAATTAGTTTCTATTTTTTCAAAAGTCAAATATGGTGACAACTTTGATATCATTATTAAACCAATCCATTAAATCAAAAAATTCAAAACTAAAAATATTTCATATATTAAATATATCGATTACACATTAAAATTCTAACAACCACCCATTACATAATCACCATCCAAACACATAATAAAAATTAAGTTGGTAAAAAAAATAAATAAATAAATGTTTAAAAGATTTATCAATTTTACATAATTTTATTTTTAGTGGATAGAAATCATTTTTAAAAATTAAAAAATATTTTTTTGACATTTATTTTTGTCAAATTAGTTTATATTTTATCAAATTGACAATTTTACCCTTGAAATTAGAGCAATAGTATCTTCAATTGTCTTTATTTAAAATAAGATTCAAAATTCAGGATCAAATATGTCACAATTGAAAAGTCAAAGACCAAAGCAATACGAATCCCAAACTCTAGGGACTATTAGTATAATTCACCCTAAATATAATGAACAAAAGCTAGAGATAGTGGAGTTTGGCTTGACAAAATGTGGAGAAAAAAAGGGGGCCATAATGATTCTAGATTTGTATTGGTGTATGATTAATTTGAAGAAAAATAAACTATATTTTATAAGATGTCCATTTACTAAAATAAAATTGCAGTCACATATAAAAGAACTTTGAATTCTAAAATTGTACCTTGTTCCCATTTTTTTGTCTCGTACCAGAATGATTTGCATTCCAAGTGACATAGTTCTCTTCACATATGCTTGTATGCTTTTATAGTTGTTCTATGGAGTTTGTTTATGTCATTGGCACTTTTTTAAAGTGGGAGAAATGTTTGAATATAAATTTGATTCGTCTCTGGAAACAACGATGTGTTGCAGGTTATCCAAGGAGGTGTGCTCAGGTGTGATCTTCCATACTTTGATATATGTGTTGTGAACATCACTTATCAAATTTCCTCTCCACTCACTGTCAAATTGTTGTCCCATCGACCATTATTCAGGAGTGCAGTGATAATGTTCTAGAGGGAATTTGCCATGAGACTTGTTGCTCAGCCAGGTGACACTTTGTACTGTCACTTATCTGTGAACACCCAACTCTTGACTCGTATTTCCCATTTACTGAAAGTTGGAAAGAACAACTTCTAGCCTCCACCAGATGTTGATTCTTCTATAGTGAGAATCGAGCCTAGAAAACCATAGATGTCGGTGAATTTTAAAGAATGGGCTGGTTTAGTGATGTAGCATGCACCGTGACCCAAAAAGTAGCTTCCTTATATTTTATTGCCATATTTTTATTTTTAGTAATTGCCTTATATTTCTTTATATTTTTGATAATTTCCTTATCTTTCCAAATTTGGTTGTTTCTTAGTTAAGTTAGGTCTATATTTTGCTTATAAATAATGGGTGTAAGCCTCAGGGCTCTTCAGTTTTTGAGCATTAATATATTTTGAGTTTTATACTCTTTTGTTCCAACTTTGGTTATTCTTTGTGAATCAACTATTGTTGAACCTTTATTCTCGGTATTCTTTGTGAATCAACGAGTCTAGAGAGGAATCTTACTTCTGATATTCTTGTATGAATCAACGGATTTTAAGATTATTCTTATTACGCGTTTCTCGCTGCATCAGTTGGTATCAGAGCCTAGGCTACGATGGCACCAAGAAGGCGGCCCGTGGACGACATTTATGAAGCTGACACCGCGAGGATGTAACAACAAATTGATGCCCTGACTGAACAACTCGCGACGTTGCAACAACAACAGTAGCGCCAACCACATCCAAACCCACGGTTTATGGAGGACAAAGAAAGTATGGAAGAGGCAGACGACAACCCTTTTGCTAGAAATTTTCGTAGGGAAAGGGTTCGACAAGGTATGGAAGCGAGTTCACATCGGTAGGAAACAGGTCTGAAAATTGACATCCCTGAATTTCAAGGCAGTGTTCAACCCGAAGAATTTTTGGACTGGCTTTTTGCTGTCGAAGAGGTTCTTGACTTCAAGGAGGTTCCAGAAAATAAACCAATCTCCTTGGTAGCCACACGCTTCAGGAGAAGAGCAGCGGCTTGGTGGCAACAAATAAACTTAACTCGAACCAGACAAAAAAAGAGTAAAATTGCTTCTTGGGAGAAGATGAAGAAACATATGCGTATGGCGTTCCTTCCTCATAACTATATACGCATGATGTACCAACAATTGTAGAATTTACGGCAAGGGACGAAGACGATAGATGAGTATACCACTGAGTCCTATCAATTGGTGTCACGTAATGACCTTGTTGAAAACGAAGACCAACTTGTTTCCAAGTACATTGGGGGATTACAAGAACAATATCAAGATACCCTGAATTTATTTGATCCATATTCTATTTCTGAGCACACGAGAGGGCTATACAATTAGAGAAAAGGTCAAAGCGTCGCTCAGGAGGTACTGGATAGTCAAGTGGAAACACTAGTGGTACCCATAATCTGCCCCCATTGAACCGAAATACAAGCACGAATCTACCAGGGGCAAGGTGGGGCACCATGCAATTTGATACGGCTGGTAAACCATCAGGAGGACAGTCAAATAGGAACCCTGGTACTAGTGGTGGTATGCGTTGCTTCAAGTGTGGGGAAGTTGGTCATCGCGCTGCAGATTACAAAAAAAGTGATCGGGTTGGCAAAGGCCTATTTATAGATAGCGAAGAGATTGTCGAAAATGGGACTAATGAATGTCTGCAAGATCCTACCAACGATCCCGAGGCTAGTATTTATGACAAAGAAGAACGAGTTGCTGGCGATGATGGTCCTCTATTGGTTGTGCGCAGGGCTTGCTTTACACCCTGAGAGGTTGAAGGGAATGGGTGGTTACAAAACAACATCTTCCAATCCATGTGTACCGTTAGTGGGAAGGTGTGCAAGTTTGTAATTGACTCCGGAAGTTGCGAGAATGTCATTGCGGAGGACGCTATCACAAAATTGGGAATAAGTACAAGCCAACATCCCAACCCATACAAACTGTCATGGCTTTAGAAAGGCAAAAAGGTAACGGTCTCTAAGTGTTGTCTAATCTCATTATCTATTGGTTCTAACTACAGGGACAAGGTGTGGTGTGATGTGGTTCAGATGGATGCTTGTCATATTTTGTTAGGAAGGCCTTGGCAATTTGACCGCGACGTGTTACACGATGGACAAAGGAACACTTACTCCTTTGTATTTAACAAGATCTGTATTGTTCGTGAACCTCATAGAGAAGAAGCACCAAAGCTAGCCACTGAGAAAAGTTCTAGCTTATTGTCTATGCACCAGTTCTTGGAGGAAGTGGCTGAAACAGGAATGATGTTCGTGCTAGTAAGAAAAGACAGTGCTGTAGAGGGTAAAATCCCTGAACCTGTGAAGGCTTTAATTGCAGAGTTCCATGATGTATTTCCCAAGGAGTTACCCCCAATGTCACTGCCCATGAGAGATATACAACATCAAATTGACTTGGTTCTAGGATCGAATTTGCCAAATAGACCCCACTACTGCATGAGTCCAAAAGCGCATGAAGAACTTCGCCGACAAGTGGAGGAATTGCTAGCCAAGGGACACATCCGAGAAAGCCTCAGTCCATGTGTCGTGCCAGCACTACTAACCCCTAAGAAAGATGGTTCGTGGCGTATGTGTGTCGATAGTAGGGCAATTAATAAGATCACTATTCGATATAGGTTCCCTATACCTCGGTTGGATAACTGTCACGACCCAAACCCGGCCCTATGGGTTTAGCACCGTAACTGGCCAGTAATCCGAGATTACCGAAGGCCTGCTGAACAGTAATACAGTTAAACAGAGTACAGGGCCTGGCGGAAGCCAATACAGTAAGTAACTAGCGTCCATTGAGCTGTGAAAATTTGTATGCCAAAAATATTTTTCATGCATTCATACAGTTTAGAACAGTACAGTCTATACAATCATATACAATCAGTCAGTACGGGAACCTAATCCCTCGACAACAGTACAATAAAACAGTAGACAGTCTATACAATAGTACAAAATAGTAAGGAGACCGATAGGGGGCACAAAAACACCCCAAGCCATAGCATGTCAACTCGGAACCTCGCAGTGAGGCACATAGGCTGGCTTGACAAAACTGGGGACCAACCCGCGCTCCTAGCTCCGGTCTGGCTGCTGAGAACCTACATATATATATAAACAGTGAGCTAAAGCTCAGTGAATAACATAATGCGTAAAGGGGTTATGAATGAATGTCCTTACAGTAATGAAACCAGTTCATTAAACAGTATTTCAGTATTTCAGTATTTCAGTCAATCAATCAGTCATATGTGGTACATCCATTAGCATATAAACAGTAGGTCCAAAAGGACCAGGTCTTAACAGACCCAACAGTAATGATGGCCATCAATCAGTAAACAGTATGGTTCCACAAGAAAACCGACAGAGCTCTGTAACAGTAACAGTAAACAGTAAGTGCTAAGGATGCCACAATACAGTTCAGAATACAGGACATACATTCATTCAGTAAACAATATCAGTTCAATAAACAGTTCAGTTTAGTATTCAAAAGATAACCATTTTGAACATATCTTTACACAAACGTTACTCACAGAGTTCTGGGCTAATAGCAGCTAGAGCGCGTCCCCGAGAGCCAACCCTAAACAGTTAACAAATAGAACACACACTAAGTTTCACAGTCGGGAAGGATGATAATTAAATTCCTAAATTTTCTCGGTGTGGTTCTATGTCTAAATCCTCATTAAGATGCCTTAAATTAGGCCTAAGAATGCCTAGGATGGGATGAGGATGCAAAAATACAGTTGGAAGGCATTTTTCAAAAGTTGCTGAAAACAGGGGTCTCGCTCGAGCGAGCCTTCCTTCGCTCGAGCGAGGTTGCAAAATCAAAGGCTTCGCTCGAGCGAACAATCCTTCGCTCGAGCGGTTTGATGAAACAGTAAAAGTACTGGATGCTCGATTTTTACGCTCGAGCGTGGCTCAGAGGAAACGTTGGTCGCTCGAGCGAGGAATCCTTCGCTCGAGCGAAGAAGCCAAATATGGAATTTCCAGATTTGCCTTCCAAGCTCAAACCAAGCATTCTCAACTCAATTCTCGACCTCTTGGGCCCAAATTCTGGAAAATACATCCCAAAACAATGTATAACAAGTTCCAAAAGCCAATTTATGGATTCAAGCCCCAAAGGTGAGTCAATTAAATCCAAAATTCAAACCCATTTCAAGAACAATTTCAAAACATGTAATGCATGAACTTTAAACCAAAATCAAGCTTCAATTCTTGCTCTAATGAGCTCAATAGTTGGAAAACAAAATGAAAACATGGACTTTAGCTTAAACATGGACATGCATGGACAATCCAACATGAATTCAACTTCAAAATTTATCAATACATACATGCATGCATGAAATGAGTTCTAACTCAACACTATAAAACTAATTTATGTCCTAGCTCTATAATTTGCTATGAATCTAGCAAGAATCAACCTTAAATGCAACAATGAGTGGCTAATATACATACCCAAGCCTCAATCACAAGTCTTGCAAGTTCAATTAGCAATCTAGGTTACAAATCCTTCAATTCCCAAGCAATCCACAAGATGAATTCAATTTTCCCTTTAATTCTCTCCCTCTCTCTCACTTTGGTCGGTTGAAACTAAATCAAGGGCAGAGGAAAATGTTTTGATTCAATGCAAATAAGGCTCTAACATGTGACTAGGCAAGGCCCACTCAATGGCAAAATCGTAAATAGGCCTAAGTCTTCAATTAGCTCAATTTTTAGTCTAAGTTAATCAATTTAATCATACCTAATCACAATTCAGATAATTATACCATTAAATCACATAAATCATGAGGATTATAAAACGCGAAACGATTCCTAATTCGGCCGCCGATAAGGCCTTCAATTAGTAGTCTAAACATATGAACTCAAACAGATAATCAAATAATCAAACAGATGCAATATGCAATTCAATAGATAAACTTATTCAATTCCAGTTTCGATTTCAATCAGTCCATTCAGTACTTCAGTTAATCCATTTATCAGTCGTTATCAGTTCAGTTTAACAGTAACCAGTAGCTAATTTAGCAGTTTATCGATAATCAGTACGAGGGTTGTTACAGTCTCCCCTCCTCATAAGGAGTTTAGTCCTTTAAACTCGAGTTACCTTCAGTCTGGAAGAAAACAGGGTCCAGTGGAAACAAATCAGGATATCTTTTAGCCATGTCATCTTCCCTTTCCCAAGTGGCATACACACCACCATGGTTCTGCCAATCAACTTTCACTAGCGGGATCTCTTTGTTTCTCAGTTTCTTGATCCGTCGGTTCACAATCTGTATAGGCCGTTCCTCGTAAGTGTAGTCGTCACTCAACACGATACGGGTAGGCTCAATCACATGGAAAGGATCCCGGAGATAATCTCTCAACATAGATATGTGGAAGACGTTATGCATATGCTCCATTTCAGGAGGAAGTGCAACTTGATACGCCACCGGATTGATTTTCTCAATAATCTGATATGGTCCGACATACCGCGGCGCTAACTTGCCTTTGACTCCAAAGCGAGTCTGGCCTTTCATTGGTGTCACTTTTACAAACACGTGATCACCCACTTCATATTCTCGGTCTCGTCTTCTAATATCTGCATAACTCTTCTGTCTACTCTGTGCAGTTTTCAGTCTCTGTTGTATCAGTCTTATCTTTTCAGTCGTTTCATAAACAATTTCGGGCCCAAGTAACGGCCCATCTCCAACTTCTGCCCAGCAAATTGGAGATCTACATTTTCTGCCATACAATGCCTCGAAAGGCGCCATTCCAATACTCGAATGGTAGCTGTTGTTGTAAGTGAATTCAGCCAACGGCAAATGACTTTCCCAGTTTCCCTGAAAATCAAGGACACACATTCTCAGTAAATCCTCTAAAGTCTGGATGGTCCTTTCTGACTGGCCGTCTGTTTGAGGATGATAGGCACTACTCAGCCTCAATTCAGTACCCAATGCAGTCTATAGGCTTTGCCAGAACCTTGATGTAAACTTCGAATCCCTGTCAGAAACAATAGATACAGGCACTCCATGCAATCTCACAATTTCATCAATATAGATAACAGCCAATTTGTCTGCATTATAAATTGTCTTGACAGGTAGGAAGTGTGCAGATTTAGTCAATCTATCAACAATAACCCAAATAAAGTCCATACCTTTTCTGGAGCGAGGTAATCCAACGATAAAATCCATCGTGATATGCTCCCATTTCCACTCTGGTATGGGTAAGGGTTGTAGTAATCCGACAGGTCGTTGATGTTCAGCTTTGACTTGTTGGCAGTGGAGACATTTGGACACGAAGTCGGCAATTTCCTTCTTCATTCCTGGCCACCAGAAATTCTGTTTCAGATCTTGGTACATTTTCATATTTCCCGGGTGAATCGAAAACTTCGAACTGTGGCCTTCCTACAGAACTCTTCTTTTCAATTCAGTGTCATTTGGTACACACAGTCTATCTTGAAATTTCAGTACATTATTGTCAAATTTGAACCCCGGTCTCGGTTTAGAATCTCTTTCTTCGATAACCTTTTTCAAAAAATCATCCAATTGTTGTTTTTCTTTAATTTCCTCAATCAATGCTGGTTGAGCAGAAATAACAGCTATTGTTCCACCTTGTTCCTTCAAAACAATTTCAATCTCAGACTTTTCAAGGTCACAAAGCAATTCTTTCTGCCCGGTGAGCAAACAAGCTAAGTTGGCAATTGACTTCCGGCTCAATGCATCGGCAACAGTGTTAGCTTTTCCCGGATGGTACAAAATATGTAGGTCATAATCTTTTATCAGTTCAAGCCATCTCCGCTGTCTCATATTCAGTTCTTTCTGTGTGAAAAAGTGCTTCAGGCTCTTGTGGTCAGTATACACTTCACATGTTGCTCCATACAAATAGTGACGCCAAATTTTCAGTGCAAACACTACTGCAGCAAGTTCTAGGTCATGGGTCGGGTAGTTCTTTTCATGTGGTCTCAACTGTCGGGAAGCATAAGCAATAACTCTCCCATTCTGCATTAAAACACACCCCAAACCCTTATGAGAAGCATCACTAAATACGGTATAACCATCCGTACCTGAAGGTAGAGTCAGAACCGGTGCAGTCACAAGTCGGGTTTTCAATTCTTGAAATGCTGATTCCCTCTGGTCAGTCCAGTCAAATGATATCCCCTTTTGTGTCAACTGAGTCAGTGGTAAGGCAATTTTGGAGAAGTCTTTGACAAATCTTCTGTAATATCCAGCCAGTCCCAAAAAGCTTCGGACTTCGGTTACATTCGTCGGTCTAGGCCAGTTCACTACAGCTTCAATTTTCTGCGGATCAACAGAAATTCCGTCTTTGCTAACAACATGCCCCAAAAACATCACATGATCAAGCCAAAATTCACATTTAGACAATTTAGCATACAGTTTCTGTTCTCTTAAGGTTTGCAGGGCAAGTCTCAGATGATGTTCATGTTCTTCAACAGTCTTAGAATAAATCAGTATGTCATCAATAAATACCACAATGAAATCATCAAGGTATGGTTTAAAAATTCTGTTCATGAGGTCCATAAATGCGGCAGGGGCATTCGTAACTCCGAACAGCATAACTAAAAATTCATAATGGCCATACCTCGTTCTGAAAGCAGTTTTATCAATGTCTTCCAGTTTGACTTTCAGTTGATGATACCCCGATCTGAGATCAATCTTGGAAAACACTTGTGCACCCTGTAACTGGTCAAATAAATCATCAATACGCGGTAATGGATATTTATTCTTTACAGTTACCTTATTCAGTTCGCGATAATCAATGCACAGTCTCAGTGAACCATCTTTCTTCTTTACAAACAAAACAGGTGCACCCCACGGTGAAGTACTGGGCCTGATGAACTTCTTGTCTAACAATTCTTGCAATTGCACTTTCAATTCCTTCAGTTCAGTTGGAGCCATTCTGTAAGGAGCTTTAGATATTGGTTGTGTATCCGGAATCACATCCACAGTAAACTCAATGTCCCTGTCAATCAAATCCCCTAGCAAATCATCTGGAAATACATCTGGGAATTCTCTGACTATAGGAATACATTTCACATCAGTTTTAACACTATTATTAGCAGATACAGTCAGTACAAAACACAGATACCCTTTACACCCCTTTCTAATCAGTTTAACAGCTTTCACAGAAGAAATCAGATATGGAGGAGGTACTACTCCACTCCCATTAAACACAAATTCAGGCAAACCCGGTGGACGGAAAACTACTTGTTTTGTTACACAGTCTATAGTGGCATGATATTTTTGTAACCAATCCATCCCCAATATTACATCAAAGTGATCAATATTCAATGGCAGTAAATCAATAAATAGGTGTATATCCCCAACAATAATCTCACAAGCAGGATACATATATGCACATGTCATGGATCCCCCAACAGGTGATGATACAGCTAGCAAATAGTTCATGGGTTCTAAGGGTCTATTCAATTTACGCGAAAAAGCATGCGACACATAAGAATGTGTAGACCCCGAATCAATCAATACATAAGCATTTTGAGCACAGATAGAGAGGATACCTGACACAAAAGTCTCAGTGTTTTGCACGTCTCCCGGTACTAGGGCGAACACTCGGCCCTGCCTCATAGGCTCTTTCCCGGTAGCTTTGGGGTTCGGTTTTGGTGTTGCAGCTGATGCTGCTGCGCTTGGTGCAGCTTTACTACTGGCTTGCGGGGCAGAAGGACAGTCTTTAATTCTGTGGCCTACCTTGCCACACCTGAAACAAGCTCCAGAAATCTGGTAGCAAACCCCTTTGTGCTTGTTGCCACATACGGAGCAGGGTGGAGTAAACCCACTCCCTTGGCTGGGGCTAGTCGTCGACCCCGTATTCTGTTTCTTGGTTGCTGGGTTATGCTTGCCTTTCTTGAATTTAAAACCCTGCCTTTTACCTTGCCACTCAGTTGTTGGTGTTTCAGATTGTTTCACTGCTGCAATATTCGTCTCGGCCATCAATGCCCGGTCGAGAACACCCACAAAAGTTGGTAACTTTAAGACACTTATTCTGTCCAGTATGGCAGCACTAAGGCCTCCTTCAAACCTTCTGGCCTTCTTATATTCGGTATCCACCATATGTGGTGCATATCTAGCAAGTTCAGTGAATTTCTTCTCATACTCGGCAACAGACGTTTTGCCCTGTCTTAGTTGTTCAAACTCCGTCACTTTTCTGTCCCTGATGCACTGGGGAAAATACTTTTCAAAGAAGGACTCCTTGAACTGAGTCCAAGTCATAATAGTATTCGCATCGCGGGTCAACATCCACCACCTTCTTGCTTCTTCCTGAAGGGTGAAGGTTGCTAACAGTACTTTATTGGCTTCGGAGCACGGAAACATTTCAAACAACTTTTTTATTTCAAGCACCCAAGCTTCAGCCTTTAGCGGTTCTAAGCCTCCCTGAAAGGACGGCGGTTTCGTTTTGCTGAACTTATGGGTCAGTGCAATAATGTCCACCTCATCAGCATTCACATTCTGTACATTCTGTTCCGGTTGCACCGGAGGAGGAGGAGGTGGGGGCTGTTGGTTTGGTTGTTGATCTAGTCTTTCAATTATCAGTCCCATCATTTGTTCAAGTCTGGCCATTCTGGCCTCAGAGGATGATGATTCAGGTTCATTTGCATTATCCATTTCACTATAAGCAGTTATAACAGTTATAATTATAAGCAGTTGTACAATTACACAGTTTAACATTCTAACTCATAATCGGTCAGTCATAAGCACACACCTTTCAAGTTCATGAGATGCCCTAATCGCTTTTCTAGGACACCCTATAGCTCATTTGGACACGTGTGTGCGGTATAACTCGTGGTTAAGTATCGCTCTGATACCACTCTGTCACGACCCAAACCCGGCCCTATGGGTTTAGCACCGTAACTGGCCAGTAATCCGAGATTACCGAAGGCCTGCTGAACAGTAATACAGTTAAACAGAGTACAGGGCCTAGCGGAAGCCAATACAGTAAGTAACTAGTGTCCATTGAGCTGTGAAAATCTGTATGCCAAAAACATTTTTCATGCATTCATACAGTTCAGAATAGTACAGTCTATACAATCATATACAATCAGTCAGTACGGGAACTTAATCCCTCGACAACAGTACAGTAAAACAGTAGACAGTCTATACAATAGTACAAAATAGTAAGGAGACCGATAGGGGGCACAAAAACACCCCAAGCCATAGCATGACAACTCGGAACCTCGCAGTGAGGCACATAGGTTGGCTTGACAAAACTGGGGACCAACCCGCGCTCCTAGCTCCGGTCTGGCTGCTGAGAACCTACATATATATATATAAACAGTGAGCTAAAGCTCAGTGAATAACATAATGCGTAAAGGGGTTATGAATGAATGTCCTTACAGTAATGAAATCAGTTCATTAAACAGTATTTCAGTATTTCAGTATTTCAGTCAATCAGTCATATGTGGTACATCCATTAGCCTATAAACAGTAGGTCCAAAAGGACCAGGTCTTAACAGACCCAATAGTAATGATGGCCATCAATCAGTAAACAGTATGATTCCACAAGAAAACCGACAGAGCTCTGTAACAGTAACAGTAAACAGTAAGTGCTAAGGATGCCACAATACAGTTCAGAATACAGGACATACATTCATTCAGTAAACAATATCAGTTCAATAAACAGTTCAGTTTAGTATTCAAAAGATAACCATTTTGAACATATCTTTACACAAACGTTACTCACAGAGTTCTGGGCTAATAGCAGCTAGAGCGCGTCCCCGAGAGCCAACCCTAAATAGTTAACAAATAGAACACGCACTAAGTTTCACAGTCGGGAAGGATGATAATTAAATCCCTAAATTTCCTCGGTGTGGTTTTATGTCTAAATCCTCATTAAGATGCCTTAAATTAGGCCTAAGAATGCCTAGGATGGGATGAGGATGCAAAAATACAGTTGGAAGGCATTTTTCAAAAGTTGCTGAAAACAGGGGTCTCGCTCGAGCGAGCCTTCCTTCGCTCGAGCGAAGTTGCAAAATCAAAGGCTTCGCTCGAGCGAACAATCCTTCGCTCGAGCGGTTTGATGAAACAGTAAAATTACTGGATGCTCGATTTTTACGCTCGAGCGTGGCTCAGAGGAAACGTTGGTCGCTCGAGCGAGGAATCCTTCGCTCGAGCGAAGAAGCCAAATATGAAATTTCCAAATTTGCCTTCCAAGCTCAAACCAAGCATTCTCAACTCAATTCTCGACCTCTTGGGCCCAAATTCTGGAAAATACATCCCAAAACAATGTATAACAAGTTCCAAAAGCCAATTTATGGATTCAAGCCCCAAAGGTGAGTCAATTAAATCCAAAATTCAAACCCATTTCAAGAACAATTTCAAAACATGTAATGCATGAACTTTAAACCAAAATCAAGCTTCAATTCTTGCTCTAATGAGCTCAATAGTTGGAAAACAAAATGAAAACATGGACTTTAGCTTAAACATGGACATGCATGGACAATCCAACATGAATTCAACTTCAAAATTTATCAATACATACATGCATGCATGAAATGAGTTCTAACTCAACACTATAGAACTAATTTATGTCCTAGCTCTATAATTTGCTATGAATCTAGCAAGAATCAACCTTAAATGCAACAATGAGTGGCTAATATACATACCTAAGCCTCAATCACAAGTCTTGCAAGCTCAATTAGCAATCTAGGTTACAAATCCTTCAATTCCCAAGCAATCCACAAGATGAATTCAATTTTCCCTTTAATTCTCTCCCTCTCTCTCACTTTGGTCGGTTGAAACTAAATCAAGGGCAGAGGAAAATGTTTTGATTCAATGCAAATAAGGCTCTAACATGTGACTAGGCAAGGCCCACTCAATGGCAAAATCGTAAATAGGCCTAAGTCTTCAATTAGCTCAATTTTTAGTCTAAGTTAATCAATTTAATCATACCTAATCACAATTCAGATAATTATACCATTAAATCACATAAATCATGAGGATTATAAAACGCGAAACGATTCCTAATTCGGCCGCCGATAAGGCCTTCAATTAGTAGTCTAAACATATGAACTCAAACAGATAATCAAATAATCAAACAGATGCAATATGCAATTCAATAGATAAACTTATTCAATTCCAGTTTCGATTTCAATCAGTCCATTCAGTACTTCAGTTAATCCATTTATCAGTCGTTATCAGTTCAGTTTAACAGTAACCAGTAGCTAATTCAGCAGTTTATCGATAATCAGTACGAGGGTTGTTACAATAACTTATTAGATCAGTTGAGTGGAGCAACCGTGTTTAGCAAATTGGATCTGAAAAGTGGTTACCACCAGATTCAAATTCGGGAAAGTGATGAATGGAAGACTGCCTTCAAAACTCGAGAGGGACTTTACGAGTGGCTAGTCATGCCATTTGGTTTATCAAACGCTCCCAGTACTTTTATGCATGTGATGAACCAACTATTTCGGCCTTTTATAGGGAAGTTTGTTGTTTATTTTGATGATATTTTGGTTTATAGCGCTAATAATGAATTGCACCTCCAGCACTTGCGCCAGGTTCTTTCATTGCTGCAGGAAGCGAAATTTTATACTGGTACCAACAAGTGTTCATTCTTAACAGATACTAGTTTGTTCCTCGGTTATGTCGTATCTAAAAACGGCATCTTAGTTGATAAAAGCAAAGTAAATGCAATTCGTGACTGGCCAATACCAAAAAACATTCACGACGTACGAAGCTTTCATGGGTTGGCTTCGTTCTATCAGAGGTTCATTCTCCATTTTAGTAGCATCATGGCCTCAATTACGGACTGCATGAAGGCTGGCCAATTTTGTTGGACAGAAATAGCGACAGAAGCACTCCAACAAATCAAACAGAAATTGACTTCAGCACCAGTCCTCATCTTACTATATTTTTCTAAACCCTTTGAGCTACATTGTGACGCATCTAAAGTGGGCATTGGGGCTGTTTTGAGCCAAGGGGGTCGCCTGATTGCATACTTTAGTGAGAAGCTTAGCAATTCCAAATGCAACTACAATACTTATGATGTGGAATTTTACTTTATTGTCCAAGCCCTGAAGCATTGGTATTCTTATCTGTCCCAAAGTGAATTCATTTTATTTTCTGACCATGATGTTTTGAAGCACATCAACTTCCAAGACAAGCTTTCATCGAGGCACGCCAATTAGGCAGCATATCTGCAACAATTCACCTTTGTTATTAAACACAAATCAGGGACCTTAAACAAAGTGGCTGATGCACTTACCCGCCGTTCCTTTCTACTTACTACTATGAGAAATAAGGTACTTAGATTCGACTCCTTTCAAGAACTATTGTTTGTCGATCCCTATTTCTCTTGTATTATTGTGGAAGTTAAATCAGGTTAAAGGTCGGACTTTCTTCTCCATGACGGATTCCTCTTCAAAGGCAACCAATTGTGTGTGCCTGCCTCAAGTCTTCGATTGAGAATTATCAAGGAGTTGCATGAAGAAGGCCATGTTGGGCGCGACAAGACTCTGCAGCTTATGGCTGTTTCTTATTTTTGGCCTTTTATGAGGAAAGAAATTTCCAAGCTTGTGGACAGGTGTCGCATTTGCCAAGTATCCAAGGGATCAGCAACAAACGTAGGCTTATACATGCCGTTACCCGTGTCCAGTCAACCATGGACTGATGTTAGTACGGACTTTGTTTTGGGACTCCCACGTACTCAGCGAGGTTGTGACTCCATCTACATAGTCGTGGACAGGTTTTCAAAAATGGCCCATTTCATTGCTTGCAAAAAGACTACGGATGCTGTAAATGTGGCGTAATTGTATTTTTGAGAAATCTATCGTTTGCATGGGCTCCCTTAGTCCATTGTCTCTGACAGAGACACCCAATTTCTTAGTCATTTTTGGAAATGTCTGTGGCGCTTGGCTAATACAAAGCTTGATTTCAGTAGCGCTTATCACCCTCAAACTGATGGCCAGACAGAAGTTGTCAATCGTTCTTTGGGCAACTTGTTACGGTGTTTAGTAATAGATCATTTGAAATCATGGGATCACAAATTGCACCAAGCAGAGTTTGCTTACAATCGCTCTGTAAATCGAAGTTCCGGTTTTAGTCCTTTCTATGTCAATTATGGCTACCAACCACGGGCCCCACTGGATTTAGTACCAGTGCCAGATTTAAAGATCATTAATAGGAAAGCCGAAGATCTGATTCACAACCTTTAGGAGGTGCACAAATTGACCCAGTACAATTTACAACAATAAGTAACCAAGTATAAGCGGATTGTCGACAAGAAACGCCGATTGGTCGAATTTGAAGTTGGCGATTTTGTGTGGGCAGTTCTTACAAAAGACAGGTTTTCAGTAGGTGAATATAACAAGTTGGCAGCACGAAAAATTGGGCCCCTTGCAATTTTGGAGAAGATCAATTCCAATGCCTACCGTTTGAAGTTGCCTAGTCATATTCGTACTTCCGATGTGTTCAACGTTAGATACCTCATTCCTTATCAAGGTGACAACTCTGACGACAAGGTTGCAAATTCGATGGCGAATTCTCTCCATCCAGGGGAGGATGATGTAGCATGCACCCCGTGATCCAAAAAGTAGCTTCCTTATATTTTATTGCCATATTTTTATTTTTAATAATTGCCTTATATTTCTTTATATTTTTGGTAATTTCCTTATCTTTCCAAATTTGGTTGTTTCTTAGTTAGGTTTATATTTTGCATATAAATAATGGAGAAAAGAGTGGGAGCTCGAGGGGATGCTCCCCCGAAAGCCCCGAATTGCCATTTTTGGCAAAAAAAAAAAATGCAAGGCAAGTTAAAAAAAAAAAAAAAAACAGTTTACTGAAAATGGAAATTAGGGGGATTCGGGGAAGGCAATTTCGAGCTACCAATCAAAGTTGTAAATAATGGGTGTAAGCCTTAGGGCTCTTCAGTTTTTGAGCATTAATATATTTTGAGTTTTATACTCTTTTGTTCCAACTTTGGTTATTCTTTGTAAATAAACTATTGTTGAGCCTTTATTCTCGGTATTCTTTGTGAATCAACGAGTCTAGAGAGGAATCTTACTTCCGGTATTCTTGTGTGAATCAACGGATTTTAAGATTATTCTTATTACGCGTTTCTCGCTGCATCATTTAGTTTGAAATTGCTTCAATAGAAAGAACAAGACCCTAGGTTCAATATTTAAACAGATATCTGTCTTGTCATTACCTAAGTGTAGAGATCAATGATGGAAGAGATGATGAGGAGATGGAAGTTGAGGATGGGGACATGAAAGACTCTGAATTTAAGGATAAGATTATGGGCGTGTTGAAGCAAGGAGCTTTTAAAGAGAAGAGGTCCTCCAAGCTCACACAAGTAGATTTCATGCACCTGCTCTCTCTCTTTAACAAGGCTGGAATGCATCTCTCTTTGGAGGGCTAATAAAGTACTTCCTTTTGTTATTTTTTGGCTGATTGAGTTATATTTCTAAGTAATTTATTCCAATTTTGTTTTGTTATGGGAGTGACACTAAGATCTAGGATTGATACATGTCAAAAAAACAAAAAATCTAGGGTTGAGCCTCTTATGTTTGTAGTTTGTTTGCGCATGAGAGTTACTTTCTTGTTACTCATATGCAATTTGATGTACTTCTTATGGAGCAAAAGCATCAATCTTCACATGTTTTTTGGAGTATTCTTTTCATGAGGGTTTTTATTCTATCTCAAACTTGCTGCACACAATTGGAGCCCACACCCATGTAAGGTGTTGTAGTTTTTTGGGTAGATTATTGTGTTTCTCTATTTTTATTTTATTCTTTTTCTTTTAAGCTCAATCAAGAAATGAAATTTCATTTTGTTATATTAAAAATGTATAAAAATCAGGGAAAATCTCATTTAGACTAACTACCAAACATGAAAACAAAAAGGATATTTCGGCTAAGCATACTAGAAAGATGGTAGTGAATTTTTACTGAGTCACCTTTCAACTGTGCTCAAAAGAAGATTCTTTGAACTCTCTCAATAGATACTCGGCAGAAGCAATTTTGCACATTCACTCTCTGAATGCCCAAAAGTATCAAAGGGATGCTTTGGTTTGACTCCATGTCACCAAAGTATAAAACAGTTGGCCCAGAGCTGTGGAACTAATGACTCGGCTGGCTTGGTTGCTATTAGAAAATAGGAGGTGGCTACAAGCTCAGGTTGCTAGTTGGGTCAGTATTGCATTGACACATGGTAGCTGCTGCTTCACCTTCACTCTTCAAGTAGCCGAAGTTTGTTCATTTTATCTTCCACGCTGGAACATGAAACTTCAGAGAACCCATCGGGCACTTCTAGGAGAACCAAAATTAAATGACATTTTTTTTTGGGGGGAAGTTAAACAACTTCAAAGCACATAGAAGAGCAAAGCAATGAGACAAAACTAACATTTTAGAAAACAAGCAATCCAAAAAAACCAGAAAGACATATGCTGTCAAGATTCAACATAAACAACATTACACCAAAGAAAACAACTATCTTCCTCAACATGAGAAGTCCATAGGCTGCCAATGCTGAACTTTTCATACAAAGACAAGAAAGCCAAATCAGTAGTTTAATCTTCTTCCATGAATACTTTGAGATTAATCATGGCAGACCAGTACCTTTTGCATTACCTCAATCTATATGAACTTGCTCAAACCTCACCTGCCAAACACTTTTGAGGATCGCCTGACGAAAATCAGAAGCTGAGAGACCCCAATGGAAGGAGTCACAGAGAGTATTGACCTATACAAAGTCCAGGATCTTATACATGCTGGCTTCATAATTGCAGGAACAAAATAAAAGGTTGCAGAAATACATAAAGAACTACTTTTGAACCTCGAGTATTGTATACGAATTAGATCAAAACTAATTAGATTTAGTTCAGAGTTGTGAATGAACTACATAGTTATTGACATTACCAGAATTTTAATTAAAAAAAATATACATAGGCTTGTCATGGAGAAGAAATTAATGAAAAGAATACTTCATCCTTTCACTACTTGAACAAATCCTATCACTATGAATAACAACCAATAATTTTATCTGTAAATTCATTATTTCAAATGCTGTCGATTCTGATCACATAAGAGATTCACAATATCTCTCCGTTGTCTAGAAAGGGGGCATCAGCGTCTGCCAACCAAAATCGCTCGTTAGATTTTCAAGATGTAGCTATCACCCCTTGTTATGTAAGATTTCACTGAAGATTGAACTCATCTTACATGTCAGCTTCGTCTTTATCCAAGGCTGCTGATAAAAAGCTCAAGATGAAGCTATCGATGTCACCTTCAAGGACAGAATCAGGGTCTGAAACTTCATAGTTAGTTCGAAGATCCTTCACCATGCGGTAAGGCTGCAAAAAAACATGAAGGGCAAATAAGGTGGTTGTATAGTCAATGTTAGCCGTTAAAAAAAAGTGGTAAATTACACTTAACCCTTGTAGTTTGATCTAAATTTCACTTTGGTCCCTATCATTATAAATTGAACAATTTGGTCTCTACAGGTCCAATTTCAATTTGGTCATTCAATTCAAATATCTGCTAATTTTTTTCTACCTGTACACCTTAGGAGATTGAAAAGTATCAATTTTAACCTTCAACTTGAACGGAACGACCAAATTGAAAATGGATCAAAAGTGTAGGGACCAAATTGTTCAAATTGAAACCATAGGGACTAAAGTAAAATTTGGATCAAGCTATAGGAGTTGAAAAGTGTAATTAACCCACAAATATTTGTAAGCCCTCTGCATACATGGAGCACATAAGTGCGTATCTGGTTGCCCCAACTAATTTCTGTGAGAGATTGCGTATGTTGTGCATTCATCTGAGCTTGGCGAGCCATCTCAAGCTGGTCTAAGCGGGCTTGAAGAACAGCCATGGCAGAAGCTTTGTTTTGATGTTGTGATCTGTTTTAGTATCAAAGCAGATCAATTAATGAACAGTCAACTTCTAGCTCCATAATTTACTATGTAACATGGGTACTTCAACAAACATGTCGAATCCGTAATAGATACTGGTACTTTGCATGGTATTTCTACATATGTATTAGGTACACAAAACACATACTCAAATTTTTTCTTCTTAATTTTTGCCGCAATCCAGAGGTAGCTAGTATAAACCCAAGTTGTACCTCAGCCGGAATAATATTTTCTTCTATATAAAGGTGAGTTTAGTTTTATTAAACTTTTTTCTTTTTTTAGTGCTTGGAATAATTCTAAAATTAAGTTTTGATTTGTAAGTTATTTAAATATAAGACATTTAATTTTAGTCTATACTTTATTTTTGGCATTAAATTTGAATTGTAGGTTGAATTTTAACCAACTAAATCATCTAATTAATTTTTGCATTAATCTAAATTAAAAATATGTATTTTTTGGAGCATACCTTGCTCTATCCGTACCCTACTTTTTTAAAATTTTACCATATTAATGTACCCATACCATACTAGTACTAGTACCCGTACACATGCTTCATAGATAACTTACATTGCCAAACACGAGGGACACCCCACCTTTCATTTTGACAAGAAGCAGTGACACCTGTAGGAATGTGGGTTATTCTCACAGCACTCTCAGTTGTGTTGACATGCTGGCCACCAGCTCCACCAGCTCGCATTCGCTCAATTCGGAGATCAGATTCATTAATTTGAACATGGGCAGATGCATCACCCAAGATCGGTATTACAGCCACAGCAGCAAATGAAGTATGCCGGCGCTTGGCGCTATCAAATGGTGAAATACGTACCAACCTGTGGACTCCTACTTCTGCTTTGGCATACCCAAATGCATATTCCCCATCCACTTTGATTGTTGCTCGCTAAAAAAAAGATTGGCTCAAGGTCAGAAAACCAAAGCCCATTTTTCAAGAGATCCACAGAGATAATGAGTAAAAAGATATATATATATAAGAAAAGAAAATTCAAACTTCAATTTCAGTAAGCAAGCACACACAATCTTCCCCATTCATATAAGCCACACACACACAACAAGAAAGAAAGAAAGAAAAAGAAGCTTTCTTAGATAGATTTCTCAATCTTCCAAAGCACTCCTAAACTACGAATTCCACACAACACCACTATCCAAAACCGCCAAACAGTCTTGCAGACAAACATTCTTATCTATTGACGAGGCAAACAAGTCAAAAAACACCTCCCTCAAAGGTCTATGAGACTATGATCACACCAGAAATCGAGCCAAAACTTCACGATAACTCCATTACCCACACTGCACACAATTTTCTTTGCAAATTATTCCCAAACTTTCAAATACCCACCCTATAAGGCCCCACAAATCTTCCTGTGGACCAATTACTCTCAAAGTATGCCAATATTTCCCTCCACTACATTTCTCCACAACCTTTCTCATCCTCAACAACAAACCTCCATAATAACTTCAGAGAATTTTTGTAATATTCACATTCTAAAATATAGAGGTTTATAACTTAATTAAAACATTGGTTATGATTATAAAATTTTAGGGGTGATTAACATAATTGTTATAATAAATTATAATAGTTTAAGTGCAATTTAAGAAGTTGTGGGGGAGGACAATGCAAATAGGAGAAAAGATTCAAGATTTGTTTTGAATTTCATTAAAACACGTGCAATTGCTTGCATGTTCAACACCTAGCAACCCAACTCTTTTGTCTTCCTACTTCTATTAGATGCATCTAACTTTGGGAAATAAAAATAAAAGAAAAAGAAATTGTGAAATTGTTGTGGGAAGAAAGAAACGAGGAAAGGAAGGAAAAAGGGGAGAAAGGGAAATCAAGGAATTGTAAGTATTTTGGTGCCATGTTCTTTAGTTTATCAATCATGTTTTGTGTTTGATTGTTTTATATATGCTTCGTGGGTTTGAAGCTATGTAATGTATATGTATATGTGTGTGTGTGTGAGTATCTATTTGTAGATAAGAGGAAGCTTGAATTAAAGCATCATTAACTTGTGAAGATAATTCTCAATCTTTAAATTTATTTATATTTGGTTAAGTTTGCCTCGATTAAGAGATTGAAGAATTCTATTTAGTTCTTTGATTTAATTTGCTGGAAAAGAACACTTTAATTGCTGAATTTGTTATTTAAAAATTAGGGCAAAGTGCTTAATTGTTGATGTTGTTGCTTAAGCTGTAAAAAAAAAAAAAAAAAAAAAAAAACATATATTGCAGAAATTTAATTCTTAGAAGCTGAAATCACTTCTCTAGGTGCTGGAATTGTATTTAAAAATTGGGTCTAGATGTCTAATTGATGAAATTGGTGTTTGGAGCTGTGTTACTGCCATTAGATGTTAAAGGTGTGAGTTGGGAACTAAAAATTTATAGGAAGTTTATTGCAGGAAATTGATGCTAAATGTTGCTATTGATTTCTATTTTGATTTATTTGCTGGGAGTCAATTCTTATGTGGAAACTAGTTTAATAGGTGCTGAATTGAAGATTAGAAACTTAAAGAAAGAAGGGAGTGAAAACAATGATGGAATACAAACCCGCATAGAATAGGCAACACTGTCGAGCCGAGGGAAAACGGGCATAACTTTCTCTAGAAAACTCGAAATCACGCACCGTTTTTTTTGTTAAAAACTAGACTCAGATATCTTTCAAATGGTGTAGGCCTTGCATTTTAATTCCAGCTGAGTGAATACAGATTTGAGTTCAAAGTTGACCCAAAAACTGAATGTACAACTCTGTTATTAAACATACTTCAGGTGGACACAACTTTGTCGTCCAAACTCCATTCTCTTCTCACAAGCTATAGTTCTGAAGCAATTTAAGTTCACCTTTCAATGTATCAATATCACATTTAGATGTTCAGTATTTTAAAAGTATTTTTCTAAAGTGCACCTATGTCATACTAACCTTGAGTTCAAATCAAATTTATCTTAAATAGTATTATGACTTCTCTCTTTCATCGTGATGCAATATTACGAGCATTCTATTATCATATTTTTTTCATCTATTTAAGTGTGCACTAAATATATTAGGTACTGAAGCAACAAAAAGTACTCCTTCACCTAAGAAGTGACCTTGCGAGTAGTATTTACTATTTGGTATTGATCCTTGAGGTGAGTGTATAAATTCATATTTAGTACTAATTGGATTATTCATGTGATGCTTGTTAATGGATGTAACAAATTCATTTG
Source organism: Camellia oleifera (assembly GCA_022316695.1). Taxonomy (NCBI): domain Eukaryota; kingdom Viridiplantae; phylum Streptophyta; class Magnoliopsida; order Ericales; family Theaceae; genus Camellia; species Camellia oleifera. The sequence goes on from CM039316.1 coordinate 190,731,515, forward strand.
GCTTCGGGCTGATTCTTTGCATTGTCATGGAGATGTTACATCTTATTGTCCAGGGAACATTATATTACATTGCCTTAGAGATGTTTAATAAACTGTCCTGGGGACGATGCCTTGAGGCTAATTATATATTATCGAAGGCCTGGGGCCGATGCGTAACATGTATGAGATGTACTTAAGTGAATGTTAATTGCTATTGAGCTTTTTATCTCTCTTTTCAATTATTATTATGAATTAGTACATTCATTGAGCTTATTGATAGCTCACACTCCTATTGTCCTTTTGTTTCAGGTGTGCAAGAGATATATGGGTTCACTGCCAAGTCTAGGTTTTATGTTAAGAAGTCTGTTTTGAGAAAAGATGTGTAAATATTATATATGTACATAGGTGGGAGTTACACCCTAGTTTGCAAATGTTTTTGAGTAAATGTTTTCCGCACTAAATTTTGTATATATGTAGTAGGATGAAGTTGAATTTTCTTTACACCAGGCCGGTGTTTTTGTTTCTATCTATTATTATTATCCTTGAAGTGTATGTGGCAAATGTATAGATTCCACCTTATCCGAGGTAATTTTGTCAGCTACCTCCAGGGTGGGGTGTGACAATTTTTAAAAAAAATCTTCAACAATTATTCTATTTTAGGATTGTATATGCATTTGAACACTAGGTGTGGCGTAGAAAAGGAATATAACCCTCATGGTGCTTCTTCCTCTACTTTTAACCTATATACAGTTTTTAAGCCTCTAAAACATGAAATCAAACCGTATTAACACCTTTTTCAACCCTTAGAAACTCCCATTTGACAAGCCCTGCCCTTTCCTCTTTCAACCATCTACTACATCACCCCCCAAAAGAATGCAAATTAGACCTTTATTACTGTTTGTGGATGTTGTTTGCTGCTCAAAAGCACCACAAAAAGTTTTTATAACCCCAGATTCTTGTTCCCCACTCTCCCTCTATCTCTCTTGGTGATAGAAAAGCAACTCACCGAAGGATATGCCAAAAATGGGGTACAATCCGTGTACAAAAGGAAGTATACACACTCACAAACCTTCAAGCTCCATGTTTTTACTAACCTTTTTAAGCATGAATAAAGTAATAATATAGCCACAAAAACACTCTTAGTGGCATTGTACATCAATTTTGTATGAGCGCTGGTAGAGGAGTGTTTCCATGGACTTGTCCTACATTAGTGGTTTTCTCTTCTTTACCAAAAATTTAATCTGTTTTATCTATGGAGAATATGATTTCTCTTTCAGCGCCTAACTTAAAACATATACCCAGGGGGTGTGGTGGAGTGGAAGGGACTCCTCCTCCCTTAACCAAGTGTCGGGGGTTCGATTCCCACCTTGGGCATGGAGCAGCCTTAAATCCCTGGGCCAGCTGTCCCACCCTTCGAGGTGCCTACAAACCAGCGAAGGGATTAGTCTCCGCGGTCGGCGGGGGATACCCTGGGGAGACCTAAAAAAAAAAAAAAAAAAATATACCAATATTGGCTGTTGCATAGAAGTAAAACTAAAAATTGAGAAAAAAGATGGAAAGAAATTGAACCTTGATTCCAGCCATCTCACCAGGCATTTCATCCACTATGGTTACTCCATATCCACGACGTTGGGCCCACATTTTATACATTTTCATGACCATTGAAGCCCAATCCATGCTCTCAGTACCTCCAGCTCCAGCTTGAACCTATATTTTGTACCAGAAGGTCAATATTGCAATTGGAGTAAATGACCACCATTCAAATTTCAATCTTCTCCACTTTATAGTCACAAATATATTTAACATATTCATGGTAAGGAAGGAAAGGATATCACCAAATAGAGGTGCAATTACACTCCATTCACTAGACTCAATGTTGAGGGAGACAAGTACAAAAATGCAAGGATAATGTTTATTGGTCAAATAAGATTTAGAAAAGTGGAGAAAGTGACCTCTATAAAGCAAGAGTAAATATCATTGTCTCCAGATAACAAAGCCTCAAGCTCTTTCTCTTTTGCACTTCTTCTCATCTCAATTAAAGCTTTAAATGATTCCTGCAAATGGAAGAAGGGAGTTTACATATAAATGGAATATAGGTCATAAGAAAAGATGTTGATTAGATTAATTAGCTTACACCTTAAAACTATAAGGAATTTATAATTAGAAGGGAAGCCTGTTAAATATGTTGCTGATATAGTGGCCTGCACAAAATGTATTAATTTTTAGATGTAGTATGCATGTGTCTACATGCACCTATGAAGCACGGGTGCGGGTACGAGTACGGTACGGGTATGCCGATACGCCACAACTCAAAAAACGTATGATACGGGTACGGCGGTGGTGCGCCGATATTTTTTTTTATTTTTATAATTATGGTTAAAGGATCCAACCTACAAATTAAAATTTAATATCAAAACTAAAAAGAAAACTACAAAACTAAATATAATTGCCAAATGATCATAATAACTAATATCATTTTAAAAATAAAAAACTTAAATTAAAATAATTAAAAGTTAAAGTTTGATTTATCATTAAAATGAAATTATAAATTATTATTATTTTTTTATAATTTTTTTTCCCTTCAAAAGGATAAGTCGGTATATATTATTATTATACCGTAGAGAGAGAGAAAGGGAGAGAGAGGGAGAGAGAGAGAGAGAGAGAGAGAGTGTAAATAAAAGCATACCAATTTCCCCTTCCAACAAAGACAGAGAGGGTGTAAATAAAACCATACGACCAGTTTCCCCTTCCAACAAAGACAATTGCAGACCATTCTCTCTTTCTCTCTCTTGTCCAGCGTAGAAGCCGCTGGATCTGGTGATTACGATTGTCTCTGCGAAGCATCTGAAGAACGTCAACTGGCGTAGTGGCGACCTGAAGCCCTATGCGATCTTTTGGATGGATTTAGATCGCCCGTTGGCCACCAGGTCCGACGATTCTGGCTCCGTCTGGAATGAGCACTTCGTCCTCCCCCTCTCCCTCCCTTTCCACAACTCCCTCCTCACCCTCGAAGAACTGAGATTGAAGATTACGATGCCCAATAAACCTAGGTTTGTATATATTTTTAATATTACAAAATAATCCTCTATTTTTTTGCTTTTTTTAATAAAGAACATAAATAAATTGCTCTGGTACCCTTGAATCTCTTTACAATTTGATTTTTTGGCCCGGCATACCCAAAACATACCAACGACGAACTCCCTCCATACCCACGGCGTACCCAAGCCGTACCCACACCGTACCCAAATGTACCAAACGTACCGGACCTCCTTTGGCCGTAGCCGGTACGTGTACCCGCACCCGGTACGTAGCCGGTACTCGTACGGCACCATTTTCAGAGTACCAGTGCTTCATAGACATGCACAGACGCGCAAGATGTTACTATGTCACAAAAGCACAGCTATATATGGTGAAATCACCCCTTTCTAGAAGATCTACTTAATCATACTATAAATATCTAACTCTTTCCTTGTCAAATCAGTCAACAGTAAGGTTATAAATTTCTTTTTATGCCCAAGAACACTGTTGATAGATGAGTTTGTTTAACCTGTCAAGCCATGTGACTCTTTCTTGCAAAGGGTATCCACAACTTACTAAGCAGTCCAAACTCAAACCAAAATGGATCTCCTCCATTACCAATTATGTGTCTTTTACAAGAAAAAAAAATGACATTATCACCAAGAGAGAGAGAGAGAGAGAAAAAACCATCATGATGACCGAAGTACGAATGCATTCAAATTATACTAAGCGCTACACAACAACACATTTGCATTAGTTATGTAACTCATCTCCATTTGGTATCAGCTTTTCTGAATGGCCAAATACTAATATACACCCGAACACACTGATCATCAGAGGAAAACATATGATATCACTTGTTTGGCCTTATGGGTGAAGGTTCCAATTTTATCACTGAAGTTCTACGGAAAAATGTTTCTATAAACTAAAAGAACCTAATTACTTTTAATTTTGAAACGATTGAAGTTTCATATGATGTGGAAGTTCTAAATGTTGAAATTAATCCATATTGATCGCTAAATCAATATGGGTTCAGGATATAGGATGCTTAAAAACGAATCACTGCCTATGCAAATGAATTGAATGCTCAACTAGTGTGAAACTAATTAATGCAACAAAAGTAGCAAATAAAATATCCCAAAGATCCTTCAACAAATCAAATGAGATACAAGACATGAAACATTAAATAGAATGAATACATGCCTAAAAGAATCAAGGGCCCACCAATTCCAAATCTGCATCACTCTCTTCTCGAGAAAGCTTAATCATTTCAATATGCTCAAGCAGTTCTTGCTCAAATGCCTTCACCTCTTTCATCTTGCCAATGAGCGAACCATGCTCCCGGCTTATCCTCCCAGCACGAACAGGATCATCCCAGAGGTCTGGCTTATCTAGTTGTGACGATAACAACTCTAATCTGAATAATAATTTCTTCCACTATAACCAACAAACAACAATAATATGCTTAAAGTCCAACCAAATAGCTCCCAAAATAATTAAGGATCACAAAATAATACCAATGCATATGACCAAGTAACTAAATATTTAGTGCAAAGCACACCTTTTCTTTTTTCTTTTTTTATTGGCACTGGGGTGTCCAGATCAAAGTTCGACTAATCCCCAAGGGTGCATAGGCCCTCGGCAAGGAGTTTCCCGCAAGTGCACCACGGTTAATTCAAAAATTTTTCCCTAATCCGATGGCCCCAAGGAATTGTTAGAACCTAAGAGATTTTGATCCCTGAACCTTGGAGGGAGCACACCCCCAAGGCCCAAGCCTTTGTCACCAGGCCAACCCCTTGGGGATCAAAGCACACCTTTAAATTGAACGGAAAATAGACCAAGTCCAAAAACAACAATGGAAAGCAGATACATAAATATTCCATGCATAATAAAATAAAATAAAATAAAATAAAATAAAAAATCATATGAGAACAACTGCAAAGAAAGATATTTGACTGCATTTTAATATACACACATGATCTGATAAATAATTTGTCTACATTTCGTGTAGCCTATTGTAAGATAAAAGCTCATAATCAGAAACCCAACTTCAAAATAATCAACTTTTTTTTTCCAGCTTATTTAAGCCCTAGGCAGCCGCTGCAACAAATAGTCTGGCACATATTCTATAATAAAATTTTATAAAAAATATAAATAAAAAAAAACTATACGCAACTCATATAAGCTACACCAAACAGCCTCATAGAAGCAAAATTTGTTCCGAATTGAATGGAGAATCACCAAGTCTGAACAAAGCTGCACTAAACAGTATACTCATAATAATAATAATAATAACTATAAGCTAACCGAACCAAACAGCCCCACAATTTGTTCCAAATTTAATGAAAAATCACCAAGTCTGAACACAAAAATACAAATTGGCAATACCATACATGAAGAAAATAAATTCTTTTCAACATGAGTAAGATATGTTTTTTGTGCAGTTGTATGTACATGTAAATGAATACCTGTAACCGTTTCTTGATTAGATGAATGGACTGAGCAATTGCAGAGGCATGACTCTTCCAATCACTCTCACTCTCTTCAAGTATTGGCCACTGATTGGCAATGATGCCTTCAACAGTAAGCCCATCAGAAGTTGAGGGTTCAACAGCAACCTGAGAACTAAACAATCGAAAATGGATTGAATTGAGGAGACCCAAATCAGACCCAGATGATAATTTCGAGTTTCCAACAGAAATCAACGAAGACCCAGTAAAATTCTTCCTCAAAAAATCATACCCAGAACCATGAATTGGGTATTTTCGATTGGAAGATGATGGATTACATGTTTGGGTTTCAGAGAAAGACGGTGAAAAGAGACGGGTGACAAAGTGGCGCCTAAGGGTAAGAGTTTGAGGGAGAAGTGATGATCTTTTCTGTATCAAAGATGACATTTTCAGTGACTCAGATTGATCTCTAGACTAGAGGCTTTAAACCATGAAGGGTTTAACCGAGCAAGGTGGGTTCAAGCTGCAAGAGACTAATGGTACTCTAAACGACGACGTTGAAAGTGTAAATATACAGGGTTAATTTTACTTTTCTCTCTCCAAAATTATTTTGGATAAATTATTAACATACCCTTATTATTTGCTTAAAATATAAATTATCCCTATAATTTTTGAAATTACATCTCGCTCTTGAAATTTTTAATTTCATAACAAATATTTCATCTTATAATTTTAAATATATTTCTTCTTATAATTTTAAATAAATTATTCTCCACAACTAATTAATAGTTTTTTATAAATTTAGGTAATTTTATTTGCACATTCACGAAATCTCAGTATACACCACAAATGATGTTTGGATATAAACTTCCAAACAAAAATTAAATATTCATATAAATTTAGTTGATTAGATATAAACAATTGAACACAATCTATATTTTAACGATTTTTGCTCGAAAAGTTACATCTAAACCCTACAAATGGTGTGTACCAAAATTTTATGTAGTATACAAATAGAAGATACCTAATCATTTAGGAGATAAATTACAAATACACCCCTTCAAATTTTACTTAAAATATGGATTATTGTGTATAGTTTAAAAAATTACAAATACTTTATTGTCATAATTTTTTATTTAATAGAATTAGTTGAAAAAATAAAATTCTTAACTACTCTCCTATACATGATAAAATTATTTGAATTATTAATTAAAATAAATTTATGATATCATTAAAATTTATTAATTATCTTGATTTATTAATAAAATGAATAATTTGTCATTAAATTAGAAACTTCAAAGACGAGGTATAATCTTTAAAATTATAGAAGTCAAATCATATTTTAAGTATATTTCCAAGAGTGTATTTGTAATTTATCCTAATTTAGTGGACAAAAAATGAAATAAACCCAAATATATATATATATATATATATTACACAATAGCCCCAATGTTCATTGCGTGGATGTCTATAATGCTCCTTTGCCCGTTTCTTCTTTCAGTTGGCCGTTTCTCTCCTCTTTCCGTCTTCAATATATTCAGAGCCTCTAGGTTTGCTTCAATGGCGGACCAAACCCACTTCGAATCTCAGAAAACCCAGTTACAAAATGACCCAAAAATTGCAATAAATTACCCAGTTCCACTGTCTCCGCCATTGCCAGCCGTGTCCAAGCAAATGGAGCTGAGCAGAGCCATGGAAGCTTCTTCGAAATCGAACCTTTTTTCTCTCTCTAGAAGTGATGTGATCTTCGAGGACGAGTGGATCATTGCTGTGAATAAGCCTCAGGGGGTGTATTGTGAGACCGTCTTGTCTTCGATCCCGAGTTTGCTCAACGATTCCAATGACTCGGTCGAACTCGGTGAGGTTTCTATTTGCTTTATACCTTTTTTTTATGTTTATTGTTTAGAGCATCTCTAATACTTCATCAAATTCAAACTTATCAAGTAAAGGGTGAAGCTAAGTTTTCACCAAATCAAGGTTGAACCAAATTTCCAAAAATCATATTTTTATTCAAATTTGATGTAATCTGAAAGAGAGTATGGATTGGAGATGATGTTCTTTCAAAAAAAATGTTTAAAGGATGTTTTTAGGATAAATTTGAAAATTTTCAAAAAGATTTGATGAAAAGAGAGAGATGTTTAGCGCTTAGGGTTTAGGGTTTAGGTGTAGGAAGGTAAAAGAATTACAACATTGTGAAAATCTTTACAGCACAAACACACCCTCAGGAATTATGTTTTAGACAAGGGTATTGTGCTTGGTTCAAATCATCCTTTCAGTTTTATCATGCTCTCATGACATAGAAATCGACAATGCAGAGCATTGACGCTGTGTTTGATTGGAGGATTTGGGAAGGGATTTGAAAAGGGAAAGGGAAAAGATATTCCCCAATCCCTCAACCAAACACAGTCTAAGTGTTTTTCCCTTTTTTTTAATGTGTTCCTTTTTTTAAAATTTTTTTTTGAAGGATTTATTTGCCATCTGAGATCAATGATTGAAATGGAAAGGAAATAATTGTTGAATCACAAAATTGAATTTTGAAACTTAGGCTTCATTTGGCATCCCAATCTTGGGCTAAAATAGCCACAAAATAGGCTAAAAAGCCAATAAGACAAAATTTCACATTCAAATCATAATAATTTCATTTTTTTTCTCACAAAAGTCAAAAAAGCCAAAAAAACCCATCGCAAACGAGGTTTTTTAGCCCAGGTTAAAATAGCCAAAAAGCCAACCAACATCCCAAACGAACCCTTAAATGAAGACAAATGCCTCTGGTTAGTTAAGTACTTGGATAGCTTCACATAGCTTTTCAGTTTTTTGAGAAACGTTATGATGAGGATGAAAAAGGAATTGACTGAAGAATAATATGATTTTTTTTTTACGACTTTTAATTTATTTGGAAAGTTGAATTTGTTTAGGTTTAACATGTTCATGATTTCAAGTTCCTTTCTTTTCCTTGGCTTTTGTCAACAGCTAGAGGTGGCAACTTCATTTTCTTTTGGCTGAAGAAAATGTAGGGACAATATAAAAGAATGAAAACTCATTCTACCTTGTCCCAAATATCTATTTGCTTTTGTTGAAGTGAACTCCTTGGTTTTTTCAACGGCTAGAGGTGGCAACTTCATTTTCTTTTGGCTGAAGAAAATGTAGGGACAATATAAAAGAATGAAAGCTCATTCTACCTTGTCCCAAATAACTATTTGGCTTTGTTGAAGTGAACTTTTCATTTAGAGTCAAATTTTATAGTAGATGCAATATATACATGATAAAATCATGTGTATTCAAAATATACATACGTAACTTATAAAATATGTACACATTCCTTTCTTTTCCATAAATTCTTGGAACTGAACAGAGAGTAAAAAGAAAAAGAGAGAATGCAAAAATGAAGAACGATAGACAGGTTGAAGAGTGAATTGGTAGATATAACAATGTAAGGTAAATGAGAGTGTTGAAGGAGTCAACTTAATTTATTAGTACTGAGTTAACGTGTTTTGAATCTCAGGGACCCAAGTCAACCTCCAAGAGCTCCATCTCGCTAATAGGCTTGATCGTGACACAAGTGGGGTGATGTTAATAACCAAATCACACAAAGTAGCTGCTAAGCTAGTGAAGGCTTTTACAGACCACAAGGTTAGGAAAACATACATTGCTTTCTGTGTTGGGAAAGCTCCAGAATGGGAAAGAATCACTATTAAGTCAGGTCATGGTCGATCAAAGTTTGGAGCTTGGCGTGTGTATGCCACATCAGATGTTGGTCGGTCATTACCTGGTGGATCAGTTGTTAGAGATATGCAAACTATTTTTGAAGTATTATCGGTAAATGGGCAGGGGTGCTCCAAAGAGTCATCTGAACTCGCCAAGGATCAGGAAAAAGGTATAGTTGTTGAAGAAAAGTCTGTAACAGACACTAATGTGAAGAAAGACGAAATTTTGGTGCGAGCATACCCGCAAAGTGGAAGAACTCATCAAATTCGCTTGCACTGCCAGTATCTTGGAATTCCCATAAGAGGAGATGTGAAATACGAGGGTGTTTTTGAGTGGAAAGGGAGAAAATATGATGGCCATGAACTTCATGCAGAGAGCTTGTCTTTTGAGCACCCTGTTACAGGTCTTCCAGTTGTGTTTCATGCACCTTTGCCACTGTGGGCAAGCCAAGCACTGCATCCAGTACCATGTTAAATGTAGTTACCTATCATCAATCCGTAACTTTCGAGGGAGATCTCAAGAACATGGTAAGATAATAAACTTCTTCGTTTTTGGTTTTTTCTTGTTGTGCACACAATTTTGTTGACATTTATTCTTAGTTTTCTTTTTAAAAAATGGAAATTTGGAAGAACACTGGTTTGTTACAAATTTCTTTATTGATTACTTAGAGTTAGAAGGAAAAAAAAATCTTAATTGGTTAATTGCATCTCATCCAAAAATTTTGGAAAGCCCACTCGGGATAAGTGTTGCCCTTCAAATTGAAGGACTCCTGTAATGGCCTCCAAAGATTTAATTTGTTCTCTTGTTAAAAAGCCATTGGTAACCATATGTTGAAAAAACCTTGCAATAAACAAGGAATATAGTCTATTTGATTGATGTGAAATCACATTAAACAAAAAAAAACGTTTGCTAAAAGCACTTAAATTCTGTTAGAGAAAAGAGATTGGTTTCTTATATGGGTTCCTATAGTTTTTTAATTGGACCACTTGCGAATGGGCCTAAGAACATTGAGTAATATTCAAATAATTACATTGGCTTTTGAAAAGTGAGTATCATGTCTAAACTAAGACTAGTCTCCTATAATTTTTGATTTGGCCAATTTGTCTATTTTAAGTAATATTTAGGCTTTGTTTGGGAGGAGGATTGGGCTAAAATAGCCTACTAAAAGAAAAATACGCTAAAATAGTCAATAAAACAAAATGTCACATCCAACCTTAATCATTTCACTTTTTCTCTCACAACCATCAAATCAACTTTAAAAAAAAAAAAAAAAAAAAAAAACCAAGTATCTTCCCAAACACAACTATTTTAGCCAGGCTAAAATAGCTAAAAAGTCAAATAGCCAACTTCCCAAACAAGGCCTTAATAACTGTTTATCTATTTAAACCCAACCTGATCCACCATGACTATATATACTTTAGCAAGAAAGATTAACTATTTCTAATGTTACATCGACTCGATTATGGGTGTTTGGTGCAAGTATGTGTTTAAGTGTCGGATTCATTCATTGAAGAAAACTCACGCCCAAGAACACTAGGACACAACTAAATTTAATACTACTTTTTAAATATTTCTTTCAATAATTTGGGTTAGTTTCACAAATTTAGAAACCCAAGTATTATTGAAAATTTCCATGCATTTTTCTATGAATTGTTGTTTTTATTACCCGTTGCAGCAAGCTCTGTTTTAATTAGTGTTTATTAATTGAAACATCTGATATCTCTTATATTTCAGTCTTTCAAGATACCAGCTTGGTTTTGTGTTTGTAATCTTTTTTGATAGGTCTTTGTAAGTAGTATTCTTCCATATTTATAAGGTATTAATATTTAGGAAAATTTCACCAATGGTTCCTCTAGTTTCACTGGAGTTTCCATTTGGTCCTGACATTTCAATTTGAACACATTGCCATCCTTTTGTGTATGTGTGTGTATTGAGGACAATTGTTAACAGCCATCCAAATTATGGACGGAAAATGGTCATATGTACTGCACATGACCAATTTTCAATGGTAAAGCGGTCTTTTCGACTTGAACTCTGTCTCAACAAATCAAAACCGTTCATTTTCTGTAACCATTCACCTAACCACACTAAATCATTTCTCCCTCTCCTCTGCCCACCGCCGACAACCAACCTTATCTCCTTTGTGGCTGACTGCCCCACCCATCCTCCTCCATAACCAAGGAACCCTCATCTCATCCCTCTCTCCATTCCTGCAACCCCACACCACCATCTCGCCATCAAGGGGGCTGGATTTGGCATTGGTTTGTGGCTGAATTGGTCCTGGTTTGGGAGTATTGGTGGTGGCGATGGGTGGTGATGGTTTGGTGTTAGCCGGGATGTGGCAGAGGAGGTGTTTTGTTGGCTGTGGGTGGTGGTGGTGGGAGGGATGAAGAAGATGAATTACACAGAGAAGGGGGAAGGACCTTTTTGCCCTTGAAAGATGGTCATGTGCGATGCACATGGCCTCGCATGACCATTTTCTGTCTGAGTACTTAACCTTCATTTTCTATTGTCCTTATTTGACACACAAACAAAAATTGAGGAGCAAATGTGTTCTCAAGTTGAAACGTCAGGGACAAAATTGAAACTCGAGTGAAATTAGAGGGACCATTTGTGAAACTTGCCCTGACATTTTAGAGGACTAATATACAGATTAGTGCATATGAATGAGCTAAATATGTAATTTATTAGAAAAAAATCTTTTATAACAACATCTACTTGCAAGACAACCAAAACAGATTATAAGCTTTACATTACTCGTAAAACAGATGATTAGGACAGATCAGTTATTTTAAAACTTATTTCAGTAAAATCTTGGCTTGTCTGCTTGACAAACTAAATTAAATGTTAAATCCATCTTTATGAAAGTTAGTTAGCTGCTAGTGAAAAAGATAAGACAAAAAAGTGCCGATCGCTTAATTTGTATCATTCATTACTGATAAGCTGAAAATTTTTGCACTGATGCTGTTATATTAGCAACTTATGCTCTCTTTATGAAAACCACCTTCCTTATTGTCACAGGTTGTCTTGAGGGAAGCTAATTTTTGCTCTGGAATGGAGATCTCTATTTATGGGAGTGAGAGGGGTTGGTTGATGTAGCCCTTTACTTGAGCTATCAGCTGAGGATTTAAATGACCTCTCACATAAAGATATTCATCCAAAGTTCTTCTAGTTATGGAGGTAGCATGTGATGTTGAGGAACATGGAGTTTTGCAAGTAGAAGTTGCTGTGATCACCGAATTGCAGCAGAGTTTCCTGGCTTTTTGCAGCTGGATGGGACTATTGAAGCAAACTGGGTACGGGTGTGAGTCAGTGGCGGACGAAAGGAGGGTCTGAGAGGAAGGGAAGGGGGGGGGGGGGGTGTTTGTGTTTGCAAATGTTGATATTCTGAGGATGCAAGACATATAACACGATAGAACTATGTACATTTTGTTGAAAAAGCAAACTGGGCAAGGGCAGGAATCCTAGGCGGACGAAAAGAAGGGGCTGACAGGGGCCAACTGTTGATATTCTGAGGATGCAAAGCATCAAACACAATAGAACTACATAGATTTTGTTGAAACAAATTTGTGTTGTATGTTTCCACAAAATTTGAGTAGTTCTATTGTATTATATGCTGTTGAATGTAAAAATAAAAACTACACACCTACTCTACCTTAGTGTGGTAGGTGAGTGAGTTAGTATATTATGTGAGTGTGTTAGGTTAGTATTAGTGTGGTAGATAGTGGAAATATATAGTGGTAGATAGTGGAAATATATAATATGTAAGTGGTATATAATGGGTTTAATGGGTTATGATCATGTTTGTAATATCTCCTATATAAGGAGTGTCATTTGGTCTTGTATATATGAAGAAATTGAATACTATCAATCAATAATATCAATACATCAATTTCCTACATGGTATCAGAGCCAAGTTTGAGCTCTTAGTGTTTTTTGCCTTCCGGCGGGCGGCAACCTTGCCTTGACCGTCCGCCGGACCTCTACACATACCTTATTCCGCTGCCACTAAACCCAATTCAACATTCACCTTCAAGATCAGAGCTAAGTTAACAACTTAGTAATTCCGCTTCACCGGCGGGCGGCAGTCTCGCCTTGGTCGCCTGCCGGACAAACCCAAATTTCCTAATTTCTTCTTCCATGACAGTTGTTCAGACATCATTGTCATGTGCAATTGTGTAGAGGATAACCCACCAGCCATCGTTAGATTTAAATCCACCCCAACATTTGACTGTGATTTCCCCTCATCCGCTGTTGCAGCTTCATCATGGAATGCCTATGCTAGTAAGAGCAAAGCGAGGAGGACGAGATACAGTGAGGAAGTCCCAGATTCTGACTGTGGCTCCACATAGGCTACAGTCTAACAAAGGTGACCTAGATTCAGATTTAGACTCGGGACCAAGCACTTCATTCTTTCCAGAATCTTTCCTGTTTGAAGCAGAGAATGCTTTCTTGCTAGGACCAGCTTCGTGACCACGGTATCTGGTATGACCAATTGAACATCCATTCCTGGCTGATTGAGCAGAATTTTCTTCACAGTCCTGAATATTTGGAAGCCATCTTGGTTCACATCCACACAAACTTATTAGCTTCTGTACATAGAGCAGATAGTGTTGTTGGTGATGTGGAGCCAATTGCTGAAGCAGCCACAACTGGGAGGGAGAGAAACTGCAGGAGTCCATCACAGCGATCCTTATAACCACCAATAAGAGCTGATGGGGGAGCAGGAGGAAACTGCACCAAGCTTTCTGCACAGCAGTTTCCTCTCCAAGGACAAGTGAGTTTGTGCTCTGCATCTAGCTTCTTGGCAAAGTCTTCCGCAGCACTATCAGCTATCCCGTTGGCCACCAAATAACTTGAGTCAGGGTATCCGCAATCATCAGTAAGTGATGCCTTGCCAGCCTGAGTTACTTCTTCCTTGGATGCTTCATAACCAGAACATACAATGGCATTGCAAGAAAGAGAAGGATGAGTACTGTTCTCCTGGGCTAATATGTTTGTGTTGCTGGTTTTCTCACCACTTTCAACAGATTCAGCCTTTGCTGAACCAACAATCTTTGAGCCACTATCTGCCCGTCCTAGAGGCCGAAACAACACATCTTGACTGTCACCATGAGGATCCTCTCGATCCATTTCTACAAGGATAAAATCACCCATTAGACCGGGATCTGCAGCAAATTCACCTGTTTGACCCTGATTTTCAGTGACTTCAGCAGATGCGAGTTTCTCGGGGCCTGGAAATTGACCGATTTCTTATTCACTCACAGGCTTTTTTATTTTATTTTATTATTATTATTAAACACACCAAAACACCACCGCAAACATTCCACATATCACAATCTCTTTTTTTTTATTTTATTTATTTCTGTCGGGATCAAACCCGATCACCATTTTACATCAAAAAAAAAAAAAAAAAAAAACCCAAACAATCTCCAACCTACAACCACTACATCAACCAGCCTCACTTCTTCGCCTCTTCAGCTGTTCTCTTCTTCTTGCCTTTGTCTTGGGCGTCCCTTGCCGGTGCTGCGTCCGTGTTTCCCACGCCGCCGAGCACGTTTACTTCCCGTTGCTCCTCAACCGTCACATATGGCGGACCTCCAAATCTGAGCATCACGGTGGCCTTCCGCTTCAGGTCCTTATTTTCTGCCTTCAGCATACATATCTCTGCTCGGGCATCCGTATACATGCTCTAGAGCAGAGCCAGTTGGGCTTTTACTTGCTGCACCTCATTTGTTCTACTCTGAAGCCGGTGCGACAGGTTGTTGACCGCCGTCATTGTCTCAACACAAGACCTCAAAGTATAATGATTGGCTTCCATATCAGATTGAGCAGCCATTTTCTGCTCCACTGACAACATTGGAAAGTTCACCGGCGCAAAACCAGGGGCGCTTGGTTGAGGTTCAAGGGCCATATTCTGGGTTGTGGCCTCGTTGAGGTCGGGAAAGAGAGTGAGACCACGGGACGAAGAGGCTATGTTCTGGGTCACGGGGCGGGACGAAGAAGCCATTTTCAGGGCAACAAAGTGTTTCAGCGATACAACTCTCAGAAACCGAAGAGTCTTTTTTCTGAAGTTTTTTAGCTGGTTTGTTCTGCATCAACAGCAGCCTCGCCTTGGTTTAAATAGGCAAAGCAGACACGCGCCTTACGCGCCTCTCAACGCCAGACGACAAATCGGCGCGCCTTTTGATGGCTCGCCTTTTGATGGCTGTCGGGCACATCTTTTTATGACACGACTTTTGATGGCACGCCTTTTGATGGCACGTCTTTTGATGGCACGCCTTTTGATAAGATTGGGCACACCTTTTAAGGGTCCGACAAGACTCGGTAAACTGTCCTGACTTTGATTCCGGTTAGCTTCTATATGGGCCCGATAAGACTCGGTAAACTGTCCCGACATTGATTCCGGTTAGCTCCTATACGGTCCGACATGACCCAGTAAACTGTTTTCTACAACAGTCCGACATGACCCAGTAAACTGTTTTCTACAACGGTCCGACATGACCCAGTAAACTGTTTTCTACAACGGTCCGACATGACCTAATAAACTGTTTTTTACAACGGTCCGACATGACCCCATAAACTGTTTTCTACATCGGTCCGACATGACCTCATAAACTGTTTTCTACAACGGTCTGACACGACCATACAGTGTCTCCTATCTACTTTTATTTGTCAGATTATTTTTCCTGTTTTGTTACTCTCTCCTAACCAACTTGAGTTTGAGGGGGGCTGTTGAATGTAAAAATAAAAACTACACACCTACTCTACCTTAGTGTGGTAGGTGAGTGAGTTAGTATATTATGTGAGTGTGTTAGGTTAGTATTAGTGTGGTAGATAGTGGAAATATATAATATGTAAGTGGTATATAATGGGTTTAATGGGTTATGATAATGTTTGTAATATCTCCTATATAAGGAGTGCCATTTGGTCTTGTATATATGAAGAAATTGAATACTATCAATCAATAATATCAATACATCAATTTCCTACATATGCGTTGTATCCTCAGAATATCAAGTGGTTGCCCCCCTCAGCCCCTCCTTTTGTCCACCACTGACTCCTACCCTTAATTTGTTTCAATAGTCTCATATGTAATTCGATTGTGTTATACATTTTGCATCCTCAGAATATCAATAGTTGACCCCTTCATACTAAATTAGCTTAGGAAACTAATTAAGTTTGTGCTCAAATTTGTTTTTGCTTTTATGACATGACAGTCAGTTGATGCGGAAGCATACTAAACTACCCAGCTGAAGCCATTTCCACTGTGTATTTGTTTAGCAAAGCAATTTTAAGCATTTCATGGTTTTGATGAATTTCACTGTTAGTATTTCCATGGTGATGTGTCAATGATGGTGAAGGTAGCGGTGGTGAAATTTTTTTTGTGAATAGAAAATTTGTAGTTTCTAAACTTCAATTGATCGCAAATTTTTGCCATTCATTTGTTTGGAACTTTCAAAACAATAAAATTATTTCATGTGTTTTTGCATGATAATATTTTTTTTTTTTGGGAAATGTGAAATTTCATTGTTTAGTGTTGGATACTGATGGTAAAATTTCATCATGCCCTCTGTTAGCTCGGAAGTGAAATTTTACTATTTCTTTAATTTCATAATCAACATTAGTTTTGTTCGATATATTTTAATGAGATAATTCTAATAATATCAATTTTACATAAAGGAAAATGGATATGTATATCAAAAGTGGTGAAAAAATAGAAATCTTTCACCAAAAGTTATGAAATTTTATAATTTGAAAACTTAAGGGTATTTTTATTATTAAAAAAAAAAAAGTGTTTTAGGCTGGTTGAATGTGTGTTATCCTTGATGCATTAAAATTTATATGCATGATCTTTTGACAATAAAATAAGAGAATGGAAAATTTACAATTGAATGTTCCATAAATTTGCTATAAGGTTTGATCAAATTTGAATATTGGCCATAACTTTGCATTTGTTCTCAGTTGAGGAATAAGATAGTATTTATTGAAAGTTATACTATTATTTTATTTTATTTTTTGTTTTTGCAGTTTGTGATGGATTTGACCCTTATTTTTTAGGGAAAAGCACGGGAGCTCGAGGGGCTTCCCCCGAAACTCTCCCGAATTGCCATTTTTGGCAAAAAAAAAAAATGCAAGGCAAGTTAAAAAAAAAAAAAAAAAAACAGTTTACTGAAAATGGAAATTAGGGGGATTAGGGGGAGTGAAATTCGAGCTACCAATCAAAGTTGTATTTTTTAAGTGCTCTTATGTTGCATTTAATTTTTTATATTATATCTTATACACAAAGTTATATCAAACATTTTCACTACTTATTCAAAATATTTTAAGTAACTAATTTAAAAAGTCATAATTTAAAAAACCAATTTTTATGTTTTGCTGAACAGGGTCAATATCTTCTAGTATAAGGTTTTGAACCCAAGTGGTATTTTAATGGAGAAACCTTTGTTTATATATGTTGTTATGAACCTTCTTCATTAAGAAAGAGTATATAATTTTAAATCAAGTTGGGTGCAATTGTCAAAATATTAGGCTCAATAGTTGAGCTTCATCCCTGAACATGGGTGACACAGAATTAATCAAATCATACTATTTGTTTTATTTGATTGCTTCAAACAAATAGTAAATAATTGAGGGGTGTTTTGAGAAGTTGATAAAAAGTTGGCTTTTGGCTTTTTACCAAGCTTTTTGGCTTTTTTGGAAGTGATTTGGGAAGTTGGTAAAAAGTTAATTTTTTTGATTTTTGATTTAATATTTTTTAAAAGTGTCACATCACTCCAAAATGACCAAAATATCCTTATTTTTTAATTTTTACATTAATTAATTAAAATATTCTAAAGGATAGTTTGATAAATTTGAGTGTTACGTTTTTGGTCTTCCCAAATGAGATTTGGGGCATTTTGGGCAACCTGGCGTTTTTGGCAACACACACGGGAGGAGCTATTTGCACACACAACAAACTCTCTCCACACACACTTAATGAAGAGTGTGTTGAAGAGAGATGTGTGTGGAGGATGTGTAGAGAGAGGGAAGAGTGTGTGTAAATAGATTTTCCCCACACACACACACAAAAAGCTACGTTTTTGCTGTGTTGCCAAAACAGCGCTGACTTTTGAGGTGGATTGAGTTAAATTGAAGCTGCAGTAAAGGCCATTTTTGTTAATATTTTATGTTAAAAAGGTACTTTTATTAGTTAAGCAAGAATTGATAAGATAAGATGAGATAGATTCATCAACATTATTCATAATTTATTTGAATTATACAAACTCGTTTGGCAAGTTACTTTTTTAGTTAAAAAGTTAAAAAATTACTAAAAAAATTAAAAAACTAACAACTCATACTAAAAAGTAAAAAATTCTCTTTTCTCTCTACTTTTTGCACATCTTTTCGTAAAAAACTAAAAAATTATCCCAAATATACTAGTTTTTTTTACATCATATTTTAACAAAAAAGTCAAAAAATTACTGAAAAAACATGTTCCCAAATGAGGTCAAGTTGTTTGGTTCAAAATAATTTTAACTAATTTAAAAACTTTTCGTAACCTTTTCACTATTTCACGCAAATGTTAATATCAAACAATAAAAACACTTGTTAGCATTTGCTAATATTATATTTCAAGATTGTAAAGGACTTTGATTTTTATTTTTATTTATTTATTTATTTATTTATTTTTTTGTGGGGGAGGGGGGGTTTACTATTGTCCAGGTTGTACAAGTCTATACTTGTGTGGTTCAATGACATTCAATTGACAATATTATCACCTTGAAGTATTTGAGTAAAACTTTCTCGAAAGTTGGCTGATGTAGTAGCCATTGTTTTAGGGTAAATTATATATATTTCTTACGATTTGATTAAAATATGAATTGTCTTTTGTGATTTTAAAAATTACATTCCATCTCTTGAGATTTTTAATTTCATAACAAATCATCCATTTTATTAATAAATCATCAAGTCAATTAACAATTTTTAATGATGTTAGAAATATGTTTCAATTAATAATTTAGGTAATTTTATTATTATATAGAAGAGCAATTATGAATTTCATTTTTTTAATTAATTCTGTTAAATAAAAAATACTAATAAAGAGATATTTGTAATTTTTCAAATCACATGGGACAATCTATACTTTAAGCAAAGCTCAAGAGGTGTATTATAATTTACCCTAATTTTTATTATATACGTATAATTATATATTGTTGTATTTTTATTTAAACGTACAGTAATTTTCTTGATATTTCTAAAATAATTGTTACTAATTAACAACATATATATTTAAAGTTTGTACATAATTTTGAATTATGACTTGGGAATGCCATCCTAAATTAATTTAGCATTTCAATATAAATTGTCATTGTTAAGTTTTAAGAATATTCAACAAGGGAAGCAATAAATTTTCATGCATTAGCACATTAAAAAAGCATATAATATATGAAAAAGGAATTTTGGGACCACATCCATTAATGAGAATTCATCCAAAGTGAGTTGACATGTAGAATTTATCAATTATTAATTAATAATCTATTTAATGAATAATCTCTGTCCTAGGTGGGATTATCCCTATCTATCAATTAAGCATTCATGGTGGACCAAAACTCATCCCAAGCTTTTTCCACATGTTACTTGATTTTGACAAATCCCACATTGCCAAAGATTAAAAAATTAACCAAAACATGATAGGCTTTTTATTTTTTCCCTTACAAGAAAAGTTCATCAGATCCATTCTTAAAAAAAAAAAAAAAAAAAAAAAAAAAAAAAAAAAAAATGAATAATAAATTATTTATATTAATTAAGACTCACCATAATAATAAAAAAACAAAACTTAAGGACATCTAAGTTTACAATTTATTGAAAAGTAAAAATTTTGAATACTTGTACCTAACATAACATTTGAAAAGTAAAACTTAATATATCTGAGTTTACTGTTTATTTTAGACGAAAAACCTTTAGCAACAAACTAACTTAAGATGCATGTAAAAGTATCGATGATACATGCCGTAAGATACATTTAATTTAACCTGATATGTATTGATTTATTTTTTAAAATATTGAATCGTAATTATGTATTGTAAATTGTAAATATTGATCATATTATTCTAAATAAAAACTCTTTTGCATTGGATTTTATTTGAATTGCCCTCTATTAAAAGGGCACAAGATTTTGTGTTCTCAAATTATTAAATTATATTTTGAAATTTACATATCTTAAATTTTCTACATAATCCAATGATAATGAATATTTTAAAAAGGAAGATGGGAATTACGGGTATGATGATCCAATAATTGTATTTTTTTTTCTTCATTTTATTGTGTTGGTTTCTATAAAAAAAGATGGTCTATTTAAAAATATATATTTGTCATCTATTTTTTTTAAGATAAACATGTCATTCATTTTTTAGGAAACAAATGCGATAAAATAAAAAAGGTTATAATCATCTAATTAATCTATTTTTTTTTATAGATAATATATACAGAGGGTCATACAAAATGAATAATTCATATCATTAAACAGGATCCGTAGTGGGTCTCACCAATCTCTTAAGTTATCTCAAACTCAAAAAAAAAAAAAACTATACCGTTTAAAATATTGAATTATATTTAGAGATTATAGGATAAACTATCAATAGATCCTAATAGTTGGACTTAATTTCCATCAAATTCTATTAAAAGCACGTTCTAGTAAAATATTTGCTAAAAATAATTTTTTGTAATGATTTTTCGCATGTCATTAAAAATTGATAATTAGTAACTTTTTTTTATTACAATTTTTATAAATTGTAGTTAAAACTTACAATTAGTGACGTTTTTCTGTGATGAATTTTTAAATTGTCGCTAAAAATTAAAAATTAGTGACTTTTTTGTGACGATTTTTTTAAACTATCGCTAAAACTTATAATTAGTGACATTTGTTTTGACAATTTTTAAACGATCATTAAAAATTAACCATTAATGACTTTTTTTAATAATATTTAATGAAAAACGTTATTAAACAATAAGTGCAAGCTATTAAGAGCTACACGTGAAGCCTTTACATAATTCAATGATAATGAGGTCTTAACAAGGCAGGTGGAATTTGGGTAGAAGTATCTATTCAATTGAAGGTAAAATTTGGTAAATACCACCAAATGTGAAATGGCTACCTGATAATCAAACCTACCTTTTTTTTTTCAAACAGCTTCCATGGAATAAAACCACCACTGGCCTATCTGTCAATCAAACCAACCTTGTTTTTGTTTTTGTTTATCAAATTCCTAAATAGGGACCCAATGCAAAGCAGAGCCACTAATTTTATTATACCCTTTGGATAATAGATATATAGGTTCTCTTCTCTTGTTCTAGTTTCAAAATTTTTGTATGTTCTTCAAAACAAGCCACCATAGACTTGTAGTTTCCAAAAACAGAACACATTTGGTAGTGTTTTTGAAATGGGTTTGATGGGTGAGAACCTAACACAGATTGTGATACCTGTGGCTGCTTTAGTGGGGATTGTGTTTGCTTTGTTTCAGTGGTTTTTGGTGTCAAAGGTGAGGGTAATTGGGTCTGGTTTGGATGGATATAAGGACAGGTTGATCGAAGAAGATGAACCAGAGGAGGGCATTGACTCTGAGGAGGCTGTTGCCAAGTGTGCTGAGATTCAAAATGCCATTTCTGTTGGTCAGCTCTCTCTTTCTCTCCATAAGTTCTTGTGCCTTGTTGCTTTGTGATTAATGGAATTCAGCATGATTGATTTTTGGTCCATTTGTGTTGTCCAAGTTGGGGCATTTAGTTTCATTGTGATTACTTCAATTTCTGTTTAAAAACTTTCAATTTGTTTCTTTATTGTTCTGCTCTGATCATTTTACTTGTTTTTGTGTTTTAATTTCAGCGTATGCTTATTAAAAAAAAAAAAAATTAAGTATCCAAATTATGTCCTTTTTTTTTCCATTGACAAATCAAGTATCCAAATTATGTCTTTTTTTTTTCTTTTTTTTTGAAACAGAATTTGCTTCTTTTTGTGACAATGATTGTTTTCCTATATGTGTTTTGTTTTATTGTTCTGGGTTTTACATGTTTTTCTTTTTCCCCACCTTTTCAATTGCTATATGGATATGGTGTTTGAACAACTAGATCTTCATATTCATAGATAAATTATATTCCTCTAGTGAGTAACCTTGAAAATACAATGTGATTGTTCAAATTTGATGTTACTAGATTTTCTTCAATTTTTGTTGCATAATTATGTCTCCTTTGTTGACTGATAATACTATAGTTGTTAAACACAAAGATTTCACTCCCTTCCCCAACTCAAAAATATGTAAAACTAAACAATCAAGACATGAATTTTATATAACAAGTGATTTTGGGGGTATCACTATACAAAAGCACTTCAAGTTCTAGTTTTGATATTTTGTGTTTCAGTTCTTTTTACTTGCACAAAAACCAATCTAAGAACTGGACACAACTCTCACACAAAAAGATGGAACCCACCTCGTATGAGAAGGTTGTATCTGATTCTGTGTTCCTAGGCTTTTTCTTTGTGTTTTTGTGCTTCGGATTTACCAACTTTACTTGATCTGCATATTCTAATGTGTTCTATTGAAGACTGCATTTGGTTGTGTCCTTCAGATATTGTAACTATGAAGATTTTGGTGCAAATTTTTATCAGTAGATATTTAATTCCTTCTCTTACATATCTGTAAGTAGGCCATGATTTCAGTTGGATCATATGCTAAAATGGTCCCATAAACTTTTAGAAACAATACAAATCCTTATAAAAAAAAAAGGAAGTTTCTTTATTTTGTCCTTTATTTTGATGCTACTTACCATTCACAAAAACTCTTTTCAGTCTTCTTGTTTTCTTGCAAATCATAGATTTTTGGGGAACTCTTACACTATTTCTTTGTCTTGTTTTTTCTCTAGGTGGTTAGGTTTTTTTTTTGAGTCTGTTTTTGGCATACCTATGAAAAAGCAGCTTTTTAATCGGCTATTGTTTTTAGTTTTTAGAGGACTTTTTCAATTTTCATTTAATTTCTTTTTCATTTTTAGGGACTTTTAGTTTAAAAGCCTCTAAAATATTTTTAAAAATTGAATGGAAATTGAAAAAATTACACTAAAGACAAAAGTGCTTGAAAAGCTGCTTTTCAATTAAATCAATTTTTTTAAAAAATTTTGATCTTTAGTTGACTTTTCCAATTTTCATTCCTTTGTTTATTAAGTTTTGAGTAATGATACATAACTCTAATTTGAGAGCTTTAAATGAAGCTCTAATGAGGTAGAAGAGAAAGATAGTAGAGAGAGATAGAGAAAGGAGTGTGGGTCTCCCCTTCACATAGGTATTCTCCACATCATTAGAACTGTATTAAAACTCTCAAATTAGAGTTCTCAAACATTATTGTTAAGTTTTTAGGTGCTTAGACTACAAGTCCCCAAAAAGTAAAAATAAGATAAAAATTGAAAAAAGACAACTGAAGGCCAACAAAACGAATAATGAAGCTGGTTGCAGACGTAAAAGGATGAGAAGTAGGATTTCTGACATGAGTAAATCTGATTTTTATTTTATTTTTTATTTTTTTAATCATAATTCTGATTGAGTACCATAATTTTCCTCTAGAAACCTTAATCCATACATGGACCTTCACATGTATATATATGTACAATTCCATGCTTATCAGCACATGTTAACTATTTTGATTAACAATTGAAAATTTCTGTCTATGTAAAACCAATAAACTTTCTTCCCCAAAACTGATAATTTCTTATGTGTAGAAATCTCATAGTCTTACCTAAACTTACTTTGATGCGTCGAATGTTCCCAGGAGCAACATCATTTCTATTTACTCAATACAAGTACCTTAGCATCTTCACGGTTGTGTTTGGTGCTATCATGTTCATTTTCCTTGGATCGGTTAATGGATTCAGCACCAAAAGTGAACCGTGCACATATAATCAAGGAAACTTTTGTAAACCGGCCCTTGCCAATGCCATCTTTACCACAATTGCCTTCTTGCTTGGCGCTTTCACTTCTGTACTCTCCGGTTTTCTTGGAATGAAAATCGCAACCTATGCTAATGCCAGAACCACTTTAGAAGCAAGAAAGGGTGTCGGCACAGCATTTATAACAGCTTTTCGTTCTGGTGCGGTGATGGGATTCCTTCTAGCTGCCAATGGCCTTTTGGTTCTTTATGTCTCTATCAATCTTTTTAAACTCTACTATGGGGATGATTGGGAGGGACTTTATGAATCTATAACCGGTTATGGTCTTGGGGGTTCTTCAATGGCGCTATTTGGCAGAGTTGGAGGAGGTATATACACAAAAGCAGCTGATGTTGGTGCTGACCTTGTCGGGAAAGTTGAACGAAATATCCCAGAAGATGATCCGCGTAACCCAGCTGTAAGTTTTTATCCCTGGTACTTTCTTTTGGGAAAACCCCCCATAAATATCATGATCACAGAAAATCAATAAATACACTGTACAAAAGCAAATCGAAAGTAAAGCAGATAAATTTGGCTTATGATTATGAGAGGCATGTAATTGCTTTCCTAAAGTTGTTATTGCCTCCCCATGATAAGGAATTAGCAGACAATGAACAACTTCAAGATACAACTCAAATCACTCAAAGGTCAATGAATTGTCTATCATCGAAGTTGCCTATAAATATATGAATATAATCAAAGAAAAACAATAGAGGGAAAACAAAATAAATTATTCAAAACTAAAGAACTCCAATGTCTTATATAGTCATTGTAGTGTCTTTCTCCATTAGGGACAGAGCTTTTAGATTAAAAGAACATAAAGTTTTGTGGCTTCAAAAATATTTCCAACAGTTTCTAAACTTCTAAATCAATCCTTAAATTTGCCAGAATGGTTTGTTAGGTCAAAGTGGATTGGTGTCACAAATGCAGTACATTTTTCAGGTTATTGCAGATAATGTGGGTGACAATGTAGGAGACATTGCTGGGATGGGTTCAGACCTTTTTGGCTCATATGCTGAATCATCATGTGCCGCGCTCTTCGTTGCATCAATATCATCGATCGGTATCAGTCATAATTACACGGCTATGTCTTATCCTCTGATTATAAGCTCGATGGGGATTGTGGTTTGCTTGATAACTACAATATTTGCAACTGACATTTTGAAAATTAAGAATGTGAGTGAGATCGAACCATCCTTGAAGCGACAACTTCTTATCTCAACGGTCCTGATGACTGCTGGAATTGCCATAGTTACCTTTGTAGCTTTACCATCAGAGTTCACCCTCTATGACTTCGGGACCGAGAAGCTCGTAAAGAACTGGTATGCTTCTCCCTTGAGTAACGCTATACAAACTAACAAATTTAAATTTTTTGTGTAAAGTTTGTTAGTTGTATAGCATTTTCCTTCTCAGTTTTTCCTTCTTTGAGTGTCTCTTTCCCCATGGAATTACATAATGTTGGCTTAAATATTACTCTAATGCAGGCACCTCTTTTTATGTGTGTCCATTGGCTTGTGGGCTGGCCTAGCAATTGGATATACTACTGAGTATTACACTAGCAATGCTTACAGGTAAATTGTCATCAATCTTCAAGCAAATAGGCTTATGATTTTGATAGTAACACATATTTGGCATGGTTGAGACTTGTCGATAAACCAGCCTGATCTAGCACGGATTTAGATTTTTTTTTCAAAACAAATTTAAACAGCTGCCACAATTAAGACAAATCCATGAAGTTTGGGAAAAAAGAAATGTTCATAGTCTTCATTTTAATATTGGGATTTTGTTAGAGATGAGATTCATATTTCGAATTTAATTGGAATCAAAATGTTTAGAATCTTTAGATTTATATGTTTTTTCTGTTGCAATATTGGATCAGAAAATCTTAAAAGTGATGCTTATTGTCATTGTCAAATCTTGCAGTCCAGTGCAAGACGTGGCAGATTCTTGCAGGACTGGTGCAGCAACAAATGTGATATTTGGTTTGGCGTTGGGATACAAATCTGTCATTATTCCCATATTTGCTATATCTATCGCGATCTATGTGAGCTTCAGCTTGGCTGCTATGTATGGAATTGCAGTGGCCGCTCTTGGGATGCTTAGCACTATTGCCACCGGGCTGGCAATTGATGCTTATGGACCCATAAGTGACAATGCTGGTGGTATTGCAGAGATGGCTGGAATGAGCCACAAAATACGAGAAAGAACAGATGCTTTGGATGCTGCTGGAAACACTACGGCTGCGATTGGCAAGGTAGGCTTCTTTCTGATATACAGTTTTCATAAACATGGAGTAAAATGGGGCTTGCTGAAATGTCAATAACAATTTTATCATCATATAACTGAAAAATCAGAAAATATAATTTTGTGAGCTAAAGAAACATAGACACAGACATGTGATACGACACAACACAAATACGCCAACATGACAATTTTCAAAAAATGCAGGATGATCATGTGAGGGAAACGTGCAAAATTTATAGTTTGATATATTTATTATATGTTGTTTATACCAATACTTCATTCAAAGCTACTAGAACATTACACCCTAACATTAATTCGAAAATTTAAAGGATGAGTGATTAGTAGGTTTATTAATCTGCTTTGGTTTTCTTTTATCGTTGAATCATAGGTGATTTTGTCCAAACTTGTAACGTGTTTTATATGTGTCTAAGCAATGGATAGTGTGTCCCCAAAGTGTCCGAATCGTGTCTGGGCTTAATTTTTTATTTTTATTTTTATTTTTATTTTTAAATAGTCAGACACGTTCGTGTTAGAAAGTGTCTAATAAGTGTCAATGTTCAACACAAACACACCACATTTTTAGAAGTGTCCGTGCCTTTTAGTCTCTACAGCTAGTGAAGTCTAAACCAACAGTAAGAAACAGGATATAGGTCAAGTTGTGATGTGTAATGACAAATCTGTGAAACCTAGAGTTCCATTTTCGCTGCAAACAACAAAATTTGCTGAAATGTTGAGCCATTTTGCCTTGTCAGGGTTTTGCAATTGGATCAGCTGCTCTAGTTTCTCTTGCTTTGTTTGGTGCCTTTGTGAGCAGAGCCGGAATCAAAACTGTTGATGTGTTGACTCCAAAGGTCTTCATCGGGTTGATGGTGGGGGCCATGCTTCCATACTGGTTTTCAGCAATGACAATGAAGAGTGTGGGAAGTGCAGCCTTGAAAATGGTTGAAGAGGTTCGTCGACAGTTCAATGATATTCCAGGTCTTATGGAAGGAACAGCAAAGCCAGACTACGCGACTTGTGTCAAGATTTCAACTGATGCTTCTCTCAAGGCAATGATCCCACCCGGGGCTCTTGTTATGCTCACACCACTGATTGCTGGAACCTTTTTTGGAGTGGAAACACTTGCTGGCGTACTTGCTGGCTCGCTTGTTTCTGGCGTGCAGGTAGCTTCTTTTTTTTCTCTTTTGAATTCTTTTTCCGATTCATTTCCAACTTTCACTTTCATAATCCATGCCACAATTACAATATCTCATTGCTAGTCATGGAATCTAAAATAAAAATGAACCTCCTCAAAAAAAAAAAAACCTAATTCAAAACAAAATTGATTAAATCTCTAAATCGAGTAGTGAAGTCTTTCGAAAAATAGTAAAATTTCAAATTTAAACGCTTAGAAAAAGGAATTTGGCCAAAATCGAGCGTCGATCACTTTGTTGTCCATCTGACAGGAGGTTGTGTGTTAGTCTGTTTCGGATTGAATATGGGTCTTCCTGATCTGACAACCTTGGAAAATCTCTTAAATTACCATTTTGCTGTCAAACACTTAAATTGTTCTTTGAACTTTCTATCTAGCCACAATGCATCCCTTGTGCACTAAGTCGTGTTTTTTTTTCCTTTCTTATTTAAATGAGCATGTCTGCTTTACCAATTGCTCTACTATGATATATTCAAACATAATTGTCCCATTTTCTTATAAATTCACATTTTTTTGTCACAACAATTTTCTGATACGTGGCAAACCGTTCCCTTTTTTTCCCTCTCCAGGTTGCTATCTCGGCTTCTAACACAGGCGGGGCATGGGATAATGCAAAGAAGTACATAGAGGTGAAGTTATTTTTCTCTTGCAACATTATATTTTGTAGTGCCATTTTAGTCCATAATTTCATTTTGACTTTTTGAATGAGACACTCGAATTTTGTCCAATTATTCGGTTTTCATTTGCTTTTTTCATGTGCTTCATGCAGGCTGGAGCTACTGAACATGCTCGTATGCTTGGTCCCAAAGGATCAGATGCACACAAGGCTGCTGTCATAGGAGACACAGTTGGAGACCCCCTCAAGGACACTTCGGGTCCTTCCCTCAATATCCTTATCAAGCTCATGGCTGTCGAATCACTGGTTTTCGCTCCATTCTTCGCTGCTCATGGTGGTTTACTCTTCAAATTGTTCTGAGATATCGGTACTATTATGCAACCATCCTTCTGCCAATGGATATGGGCATGTTAATTTTGTGCAGTAATGAGGTCAAAGAAAAAAAAAACATGGCATATAGTTTGTATTCTAGTTTTAAATTGATGTAATTGGGAAATTATAGAATGTTCTCGGAATACCACATGTCCGTACTCCTTAATCAATCATCATTTAATATGTCTCTCATGTTCCCCAATCAATCAACACAATACCCACCTACCCACTTTCTCCACCAATCACAATACTATGATTGCACGTGTTTATATTCCGGGATTACTAAATAATTATCTGTTGGAATTAGGATATTTTTTAAGCGAAAAAAGTGATATGGGCTTCTCATTTTGCTTTCAGATTGTGCAACAATTTGATGTTTGTATATCTTGTGTGTTGGTTTCTGATGTTTTTCTCTGAAGCTGTTGTTGTCAAATGTTATATAAACTGAACAAGCTGTTAAGTCGTAGTTGGTTATTATTTGGTCCATTAGGCCTGTCAATGGATCATATTCATCTATTCATCAAAAGATGTGATTTGTTCATTTATTTATTATATTTGAAAAAATTAATTTTTTCCACAGATAATTTTCACTCGAGATGAATGATTTGAATTATTGTTATGAATTGAGAGTGGGTCTCACAAAATAAAATATAGAAGATAGTGGTATGGAGACAAGTCATTCCCGATTTGGTACACCTAGAAGAATTGTTTGATTTTTATTATTGTCAGAGGATCAAAATAGAAAATATGAGTTTTTTCAATAGCTTCCAAACTAAAAAGCCAAGAAGAAGATACATAGCCGGGCCGCTTCCGGTTAGCCATTAGGTAAAATCTTAGCCTACCAAAACTATCTTATGCTTTGGATTCTTTTGCCAGTACCAATAATGGAGTCCCATTTTATTCATATACTATATTAAAATAAATATGTGAATAAAATATGAATTTTAAGTGATTCAAATTAAGTTAATAAATAGTTTTATAAACTCATCAATCTACATCACTTATTTGTTAACTTATCCGTCTATGACATCTATTTATTTACTATCTATTCACATATCATTTATCTATTTATGTGCTTATCTGCCTATATTATCACCATTGTCATTGACCATCTTTGGTGACTTTTCTGACGTTAGTGAATTTTTCGATGATCAGTCAATGGTGGTCTGGGGGCAATAGAGTAAAAATATAAAAAAAAATTCTTTAAAATATTAATTTGTTTCTCTTGCCAAATAATTTTTTAATTATATTTTTATTACCAAATTAAATCAATTCTTATACCTAATGTCATGCACACGTAAAACAATATATTATTTATTTATTTATTTATCAATTTTCCCTATAATTTATAGTGTTGTGTTATAGCTTTCATTCTACAAAATTCAAGGTGAGTGTACTATTTTGCATTAAGTTATTGCTAATTGGGTTATGGAACCAACCCTCATCCTATGACATGACTATTTTAATGTTGAATGGGACCAAACCCTCACATTAAATTCACAACCACCTAGTGGGTTATTGGATTGAGAACAGAACAATAACTTCTCAAAATGAGCAAAATTAAAATTAATTTATGGATATAAGTTTTTTTTTTTTTTTTTTCATTAACGACGAGTCACATAAATAAAAAATTAGTAAATATATTCAAAATATTATGTGATATTATTTATATCGTAGTCTTAATTAAAAAAAAAAAAAATCACAACAACCTAAATGAATTATCATTTATGCTCTAAACTTAGGGATTATTTGGGGTGTCCTAAATAAGTGCATTTTTTATTTTTTTTGGACTAAAAATTTGAGAAAAAAAATCTAGATGTTTGAATTAATTTTTTGACTTTTTATGAAAAAATATGTATTAAAAAATTGTATAAATTAGTGTATAGGGAAAAATTAGGATTGAGAGTTATGTAGCCGTAATTTTTGACTTTTAATGAATAGTGATAACTTTTTAACCTTTTGAATAACTTTTTGACTTTTTCTCAACTTATCAAACTTAACCTTAATAAAAATGAGTACGTGCCTCACTTATAAATTTTCCTTTACGTGATTGATTGAGAGCAGAATATAGAGGTAGAATGGTTTGATTTGATTAAGTTTTTGACAATCAATATCAAACTACTTACAGTAAAATTTAAGATCAAATTAAATTATAAAAATTATAGATCAAATCAAACCAAATCACAAAAATGTGATTTGAAATCACAAAAATGTGATTTGGTTCGATTTGAAATCACAATTTTTATAGACTTTGTCAGTATTAACAACTTGATCACAACTTATTCAAATATTAAATAATATATCATCATTTTACAAATAAATTTATTTGAATGATTATTTAATCTCATAAATCATATTAAACACGGGTTCGTTTGGTTTGATTTTCTGAAAAAATTTTGGGAAATTTTCTCTACAAATAAGTTTTCACAAGTAATCAAACCAAACAAATTTTTTCAAAAAAATTTCCCAAAACTTGTAAACCAAACAAGTTTTCCAAACAAATTTCTCTCTCACACATATCAAATCAATCACTTTTTCAAAAACTCTCTCTCAAAATTATTTTCCAAAACATCTTTTGAAAAAAACCAAACTAAACATGTTTTCGTACTTTTTATCTCTAAAACACATCTCTAAAACACAAACCAAACATACCCAAATTTCACCTCAAAATTCTAATATATCATATTAAACCAACAACCAAACATTAAATTTATTTTTTTATTTAACTCAATCATTTTTTTAATATGGGTTGTTGAATCAAATCACGTGAGTCCACTGTGATTATTTTTTCTTTAGATTTTTTCCTAACAGACCCATCTTACTAGTATGAAATTATGGCGTCTTATGTATTATTTTTTTGCTTACATAATAAAATCAATTAAAAAGACAAGTTGTAAAGTACTATAACACCAAAAAAAAAAAAAA
Organism: Camellia oleifera; assembly: GCA_022316695.1. Classification (NCBI taxonomy): domain Eukaryota; kingdom Viridiplantae; phylum Streptophyta; class Magnoliopsida; order Ericales; family Theaceae; genus Camellia; species Camellia oleifera. The sequence continues at coordinate 190,762,965 of CM039316.1, forward strand.
AAAAAAATACAATAATTTTAATACAAGATGATTTAGACCTATAATTTTAAAATAAAACCCCGCTAAAATGAATTTTAATGCAACAATTGTCACTGAAACATTATGTAAAATAATAATTTTCATTTAAAAACCTTATTTAAGATTGACATGTAAATTTAACGGAAAATTAGTGAAATATCACTTTCTAACTTTGTGCAGTAAGAAAGATTTAAAATATATATTTTTTATTAGCTAAGGTCTATCGATAAAATTTATCTGTGATCATATTAGAGAAATTTCTCTGTATCAAGACCTAAATTTATCTGAGTCAGGCTTAAATTTCTTTGAGTTGGACATAAATTTCTCTGAGTTGAATTTTTTCTGTGAAAATGTTAAGGGACCCCCAACTACTATGAAAATGTTGTATATCATTTATCTTATAAAATCTTAATATCAGAAATTTAAAAAAAAAAAATCATAAATTTAAGGGGGATGCACCAATAAATCCAAAATTAATAACTTATGCACTGTTTAGTCCTAAAAGTTTTTTTATAGACTGAAAGGTCCCATTGTAATGTTAATAACATCAGATACAATGTTAATAACATCAGAGTCATGTTACAAACATTATATTTCAAACATCTAATGTTCATCAAATTTCAATAATGTTTGAAAATATAGGATGAAAAACATCTAATGTTCATCAGATTTTAATAAATTTTGAAATTATAGAATGAAACATCAGATCATTTAATAAATTTTGAAATTATAGAATGAAACATCAGATCATTTATATCATTTACATCATGCTGATGTAAAAATGGGACTAAATGGAGTATAAGAAAACTTTTAGGACTAAATGGTTCAACGTTTCAAAAATTAAGACTTATGGGTAAATTTTCCTAAATTTAAATGAGTAAATTACACAAATGATCCTTAAAATATAGCTTTTATTTTATTTTGACTTCTAAATTTTAATTTATTGCATTCTTGAATTTCACAAATTAATTCAAGGTAATATCTACTCTTTAGACCATCTAAAAAAACATATGAAAACTATTTACGTTAACTTCACATTAGGTATTTGAAGAGCGGTGGAATTGAGAACTTTTTTTTATTTATCCCATTTCCTGCCAAAATGAACCATGAAACGAGTACAATGCATATCCAAATATTTTACGTTATTTTTGAAATCTAAATACATGTTTGATTTTTGATTAATGTATTTTACATAAATAGATATGGCAAAATATTTTTAATTTTAATTATCTATCTAATGTGAGACTGGCATAATTATTTAATATGTTTTTTTAGACAATCGCTCAGGCCCCGTTTGTCAAGTGGGTTGGGGCTAAAATAGCCACAAAAGACAAAACAGGCTATTTTAGTCCCAAAAAAACTCATAATCATTATACTCTTCTCTCACAAAAAAACTCAAAAAAACCAAAAAGTCAAAAAGTCCTTCCCAAACCAAGCTTTTAAGCCCAGGCTAAAATAGCCAAAAAAGCTAAAAAGCCAACCCACTTCCCAAACCCACCTTGAATTAATGTATAAGGTTTGGGGATATACTACTTGAAACAAATTAAAAATTAAGGTAAATATGAAAATAAGTGTTAATTTACCTAATGTAACATACGCCCCGTTTGTTTTGGGGTGTAATGGATGGAAGGGGATTAAGATAGAGGTGGAGTTATTTTTAGTGTTGTATTTGTTTGTAGAGTTAGAAAAATGATTAGGATGGAGGTTGGAAGAGAGATTATGATGGAGGAGGTGGAGGTGGTATTAGAAAAATTGTGAGGGGATTATAAATTTTTTTATTTTTTATATATTGGGATTTTTTAAAAATATTAATGTTTAATTTTTTATATTTTTTTATTTGTTTTATTATTTTATATAAAAATAATTTAACAATTTCTATACTAACAATTATTATCAAAACAAATATAATTTTATTCAATCTCTTTACTATTAATCTCTTCACTATTAATCATCTCCATTCTATTTCTGAAAATAAACGGATCCATAGGCTAATCTTGTAAAATTCTCCAATCAAGTTTGGCCACATGTGGTGCAGTCCAAATCCCTCCAATTTGTGCGATTTCCAATTACTTTCCGCCACGTCACATCCATGACAGTGAAAATGACGTAGTTTTTCTATTCGTCAACATCACAGCATCGAGTGGACGTTAACTGGTATTAAATTAGGAAGATTGATTTCAAAAAATATTTATAAATTTATGAAACAATTTAGAATAAATTAAAATTTGACCCTCATAACATAATTAATTATATGTTTTTAATTTTATTAATTTAAATTTTAAAATTTTGATTTTGTTTAAATTTAAAATATTTTATGTATTTTCGTTAGGTAAAATTAATAAAAAATAATTAATTTAGTTATTAAACTTAATAAAAATAAATATTTTAGACACTTTATATATATATATATATTATATTAAGTTTCATAACTACCCTCTAAAAAAAAGTTTCATAACTAAAATATTATTTTTATTTAGTTAAAGAAAACAAATAAATAATTTAGATTAAAAATAAATCAACAAATTGATAAAATTTAAAATTTACAATTTATTTTGTTATAAGGATTGCAAAATGTCTTTAAAATTTTAATTTTTTTTTTTTTGTAATTGTCTCAAAATTTATAACTTTAATTATCAAAATTAATAAAATTTAAGGAAATTATAATTCCGGCCAATTTTGAAAAAATAACTACAAATTAATGAAATTTTTTATAATTTTAATTATGAATATGTATAAAAGTTATTATTGATTTGTAATTATTTTCTGTAAAATATTACAAATTTGATATTTCTCTTAAAATTCACTACAACACTATTTGGCATAAACTAAATAAATGCATTTATTTAGATAAGTGTACATATTTAGATTACATTGCCTATTTATTTTTTTTAATATATTTTTTTTATAAAAAATTTAAAAATATACTTATTTAGATTATTCTAAATAATTTTAAATTTTAAATTTTTTTTAAAAAAAACCTTGAAACGCAATTTTTCATATTAAAATCCGAAGCTTATCCCAATCGTACAAAGGCCCTGTTTGGTAGAGTTACAGAAAAATAATTATAACTTATAGCTATAAATATAAATTGATTTTTTACTTATAAATTAAACTTCTCCTCCCCCACTCAAAGTATAAGTTGATTTTTGACTTACAAAAAGTTATAAGCTGTATTGTTAAGCTGAACCAAACATATCAAAATAGTTTAAATTAAGCTAAAAGCTGAAATAAACTGGAAATAAGTCCTATCAAACAGGGCCAAACTAATATGGGAATGACTTCCCTCCAGTCCAATCACAGATTGGAAGATACTGTTAGATCTGTGAGGGTTCACTAAGAGTCCCGTTGTAATAATTTGAATCGTCAATATATAGGCGTAATATGTTGACCGTGACATGGGTCAACATGAACAGTTGAAACTATATAAATAACTGTTACTGTATAACGTATGGCCAAGAATAATAACAGATCACAAACGGCGGCATTACACAAAATCGTGGGCCATACGTATGTTAACTGTTCCACCTTTCCGCCTGCGCTTCCCTTTAAATTTAAATTTCCCGCTTGCGCTTGCCTTTTTCAACTTTTAATCCTGGCCACAGATCTGGGCGCGGAGCGGAGACACTAGCAGACAACACGCCTCAAAATGCGGAAGGGAACACCAATCGGGGGACGACACGTGGCGCGGGGGGGAGCGTCCTAGGTAATATTAGTGGGACGCTCCTGGGCACCTATATAACTCACTCCCTAACTCTCTTCCACCAGTATAGTTTTTGGGATAGTGATTTGCGTCATCTGAGAGAGTTAGTGACGTCATCGATAGTGAGTTATGGCATCAATACGACGTCGTTTTACTTATAAATTAAACTTCTCCTCCCCCACTCAAAGTAT